>JAJJMB010000948.1:8012298-8168975 GCA_023531105.1 Papaver atlanticum | reverse complement strand
ACCTCGCAACATTTAAACTGGTTGCCGAAAACTCCCCTGAGGCTTCAGGTAAAAAGTTCGGTTTTCTAAATTTCTAGCCTGTAACCGAACTTTCTAGTTCGGTTAGGAAACTATTATATCAATGGTAGCCGAAACTTTCTCTGAAGACTCATATATAACATGAGTTCGGCAAACTGTAATTTTTCACCAGGTAACCGAACTTTAGTTCGGTTACCTGCACAAAATTACAGGTTGCCGAACTATTATCTGTCAACTCAAAAGAATACTAGCATTATCTCGATAATGAATACCACACTTCAAAAACGAACCTCTCTTTGTGTGGTTCCAACCATTGGCGAAGAACATACGATACAACACCGGGATAATCGGGAGTATCCCAATGGCCGATAAATTCCGCAAGATTTAGATGATACTCTTCCTCGGTAAGAGACCAACACAATGATTCCCATTCACTGTTGAAAGCAACCCACTTAGCGTAATTTAGAGCGTATTGTTTTTCAACTTCCTCTTTTGCATCCGCTCGTTCATGTTCCGGTAGCATCATAATCTCTTCATATCCTTTTTTCTTGGGTGGACAAATTATTGGCTTACACCTATTGATCAAATTACACCATATATGGAATGTACAAAGCATATTGTGTGCTAATGGAAACACTACCTCTATTGTATTCATCAATGCGACTTCATTGTCGGTCACTATAACCCCGGGAATATCATCACCTCGGAAGATTTCCTTAACTTGTTCTAGTGCCCAAATGTAACTAGATTCTTGCTCGTCTCTTAAAAAACAAAACGCCACGGTAAACGGTGACTGCGTCGAAGTACGCCCAACAATATTCAACAATGGCATCTCGTACTTGTTCGTCTTATAAGTACAATCCATTATGAGAACTTCATGAAAGCATTGAGCCAATTGAACACTCGTTGGATGCGCAATGAAGAGTTGTGTTATCTCTCCGTCCGAATCCACATCCTTTTGAACCGCGTAGTCTTTCTCTTTGGCCAAAAAAAACAATTGTTGCATCACTTGTCTATCTCTCCATTCCTTCTTTCTAATTGTCACTATTGCATTATAAATGGTGGACAAAGATGAGTGGTTATCCTTGTTATCCTCCTTTAGTATTTGGAGCATTTGAATCGGTGAAAGATCCATTTTCCTCATTTTAGCTACCTTGTCCATCTCTTCAGGAGTTAGCTTGGCCGCCATGAAATGTCCTTCAAGATGCTCTGGACGAGGGTGGTTATGACAACCTTCCATAACCTTGTAGAGAACCCATCCACCCAATTCTTTGTTGTAATTAAATGCAAGCTTGAATGGGCATTTAATCTTCTTTGAGAAAGTTTTGTTCTTCCTATTTGTCTTTCCTTTATAAACATAACCCTTCCTCTTGTGGCTTTTATCGGGATCACCGCTTCTCTCACAAACCATTTCAAAGCGGGTTTTGATCTCTCTCCCATTCAATACTAATACGCACATGTCTTTTAGTGCATGTTGTCTAGCCCAACTCTTTGCCTCTAAAGGACTTTTGAATACCAAGTCATTCATGTAGTGATGTGACGTGTCATCGTACAAAATATCAACAGGGGTAGGTTGATTTTCCATTGGTTCTATTGGATCAGATGCAACCTACGAGTAATAGCACAACGTCAATACCAACTAAAAATAAGAAATACTTATATTTTCGGCAATGTAAATATAATATGCGATCCTGCCGAACAAAAGGTTCGGTTATGAAAAAAAAATTGCGATCTTGCCGAACTTGTTCTTTGGAAATTTCAAAACTATAGTTCGGCAACATAATTAATACAATCGACTAAACCGAACTATAGAGTTCGGTTATCTATTCAATGAAGGTGACTTGCGAGATTGCCGAACATAAAGTTCGGTAACAAAAGGAATAAACTCGACTGAACCGAACCATTAACTGTATAATCTATAAAATTAGTTCGGCAACGTTTTCTGGAAAAAGATAACCGAACTCTCAAAAAACTCCATTAAAACAGAGTTCGGTTACCTGCGTATGCTGAAATGAGTAACCGAACTGCACATACAGGAGAGTTCGGCTATCTTTTTGGCAGAATTGCTAACCGAACTACTATCACCTAGCCGAAATTTCTTCCTGAAATTTTCGATTTGGCCAATTTTTTGCACAATTCAAGCTACATTAACTAAATTTGAGACATACCTGAGTAACCATAACTTCATATTCTGGTTGTGGCTGATAAAATTCATCATTTGGGTCGTTAGCTTGAGTTTGGGGAAAAAAGCATTCATCATCTAAGAAATAACTCATACCCGGATCGTTAGAAGTATTGACAAATAGTTTAGGAGATGAAGGAGGTTCTGATTCTGAGGAGGAGGTATCATCACATGAATCACTCATATCATATTTACTAAACTCAAAATAATTTTTTTTGGGTTCTTCTTCCCTATTTTTCTTCATCTTTTCTTCTTCTTCTTCTCCTTCTTCTTCATCTCATTCTAACAAAACTATCCTATTAATAACTAACTAATCACTAACTAATCACTAATTAATCATTACACTAACACTAACTAATCTAACTAATTTAATTACCAAGGTTAAATTTGGTATTAAAAAAAATATTAGATAAGGGGTGACCCAAAATTACTTCAAATAACCACCTCCAAATTGGAAGAGTAGTCCCCCACTGTTTTGGGCTAGTCCCCAAAACACGGTTCTTAATATAGTGTAAAACGGGGGTTGTCATGATAGCCAGACACAGAAATTGATTGCACAACAGCGATGATAGATGGATTGTCTGACTCTCTCTCAGTTTGGGCGCCAAACTGAGTCTTGAGATTGGCCGGCGCACTATGAAGATTCTGATGAATTTTCCGATTGGAATGACGGAAAATCAAAAACTGGTAAATCGCCGAATCAAGAAAAGAAAATTTATACAGGTTATTATCGAGTAGTAACTGGACATAAAAATACATACTGAGAATCATGCCATCAAATCTCAGAAACCTAAATTACAGTAGAACAGAAAAATCAACCAAAAACAACTAAACAATTGGATTACTAAAGTTACCGTGAATGTACCTCTGTTTATCAAATCTCGGATGCTTCAGAACTTCATTATGATCATGATAATGAACGATTTCAGCGAAATTGAATTTATGATTCTTCGATGATGGAAGTCAAATAAATCTTTAACAAACAATTGAAGTTTTAGTATTCCTGGAAATTGTTTTAAAGAGAATTGAGAAGATGAAAGTTGATAGATCTTTAACAAACAATTCAAGGTTATTTTCTGTACAATCTCACAATGCTGTTAGTTTTTTTTTGCAGCGTGACGAGCAAATCCGGTGAAAAAGATTGAGGCAACGAAGCGGGTCCCACCCTCAGCACTCGTAATAACAGATTTATCACTCTAATTCTTTCCTGCGCTAAATTTGAGGAATGAGAGAATCTCGGGTTAAGGATCCCAACTAATCTTGTCACGAATTTTGGGTAACTTGTATCGGTTTTTTTTTTTTAAGAAATACAGTTTGTTCATTTCTAAACTTCTCCGATATTGTGATCATTGTAGCAAATTACCAGATAAGAGGTTACTGAAATTTATGTTGTTCCAAATAACTTTGTGAGGTATTGGAACTGAGGGGCCGGTGATTTTGAAGCTGCATAGCGAGATTCTACAAGTATTCTCTTGAAGTGGATCAACCAATTTGCATTATTAGGAGAGATCAAGGCTGCAAGGTCTCTCTGCTTTATACAGATGTTGGCTTCCCGTCCACCTTTTCCTCACTAATGACTTCTGCACGTTGCTCCTTTGTGAGATTCATGCTCTGCATCCAAAGAGCAAGAGGGAAGGTTTGATATCCTCTTCTTTCACTGCGGCAGGAGACAGCTCAACGTCAACCTTTGGAATACCCATAAATTGCAAACTGGCTCCGGCTTCCACTCTTGGAGAGTACCAATTTCAGGACAAGGTAAAGACTTCACTGTTTTGAGTTGTTCCAGCTGTTCGTCCATCTCTTTAAGCATGTCCCGACTTTTCCCGTCTCCTCCTCCTTGCATTATGATCTCCATCAGCAGCTAATTTGAGATCGCCATTGCAGTTTTTGCATGAAAACCGTCACCCGTTGGCGAAATTAGTTGAAGCGCATCCAATGCATTATGCCCTCATTGTGAGGGTAATGTCTGGAAATTTTGGAGAGATAGTAATTTAAAAAGTAAATTTTGGGGGCGTTCAATTCAACTCGATCTTGTCGGTGTTCTTACTCTTGAGTTTGACGATGGAGAAATTTTTCAATGGGATAATGTATGAAAAGAAACAATATGTGAGTAACCAGGCTTATTTCCTCCTGAGCTGAGTGGTGGATTCTTTACAATCAGGTCACGACATCCATTTACAACCTTAAACTGGGGAAGCTAAAAAACAAGGAAATCATGAATGTTCATGCAAGCTGAAATTCAAAGAGCAGTCTATGATAGACCGAAATCCTCATCAGGTTGGTTGTAGTCATTTTTGTTTTGTTTGATTTATGCACCATCTGTAGTTGTTGGGGCTCTCTATTGTCATTACTGGAGTGATATCTTAGAACATTATTTACCATTTGATTATTACTGCAGTCAAAATATATGGTCTTTCCCAAATAAACTGTAAATTATTCAATGAGAATTTCTAAATGATGTATATGTGTACTGGCATCTCTCAGGTACAAGGTGTAGATCAAGATATGGGCGGTACCATATGCTGGTGGTTATTGGGAAGCAAGGGAAAAGGGAAACTGGGAATCTTGTCCCGATATCTTTGGCCAAGTTTCTAATGATCCACATTCAGCTTATACCCCAAGAAGAGATGTGCTACTACATCTCTAGTAACTACTGTGGACATTTTCAGTTCCAGAATCTCAGGATTCCGGCATGGCGTTACGAGGAATATGTTTAAAGAATGGCCATTTTTGTTTACTCTCTAGGCCGAACAAGGCTTGTAAATTGCAGTATTAAAGATAGTTGGACCTTCTCCAGTGAACTATCACACGAGAGCATCTCGTGAATCTAGCAGAAACTGAAAACATATGTTACGAAATTCTACTGCTAGTGATAGTCATGTGTCAATGTGCAAAGTTGAAATATCAATTCAAATATCGTTTGCAAAAGTTTTTGAAGCCAAAGATAAGGCTTTTGATTAGGAAGATTTTAACACCATTCATGTGCCATTTCACTCTGGTTTATTGGTCACAGTTTTTAAGTGGAAAGCATTTAACCATCCTCCCAGTCTATCTCATCCTCCTCGGGTTCCTCTACCGAAACCTTCAAATCATATAGCTTGTAAGGTACAGTTGCCATTCCTCTTGTCGGGGCATCTTCCCATTCAACGTCCTCACGTTTACATTTCATGCCAACCTGACGATCAGAAGGCAAGACTTCTCCATCCTTTGTGAGATTCATTCCCTGCCTGATCATCCAAGGAGGATACATTTTCTCCGCTCCAGCCTCAAGTTTGATATCCTCTTCTTTCACTGCTACACCAGACAGCTCAACATCAACCTTTGTATCGCCCATAAATGGCAAACTGGCTCCGGCTTCCCACTCTTGGAGAGTACCAAATTCAGGACAAGGTAAAGACTTCACTGTTTTGAGTTGTTTCTGCAATGGTTCCAGCTGAACCTCCATCTTTTCAAGCATGCCCCTCAACTTCTCCCGTCTCCTCCTCGCATTATGACCTCCATCAACCATTCCAAGATTGCAGTTTTCGCAGTGAAAGCCCTCACCCGTTTGGGAAATCAGTTGAAGCGCATCCAATGAATTGTACTTCCTCTTGCAACGAGGGCATACATATTCCTCAACTGTTTTACAACACTCAAGTTCGTCCTCCAATTTTTTCTTCATGCGGTGAAGTCTGTATATGACAACGTCGTAAATCTGTGAATAATCTAAACAGCAGTAAGAATGGGTATGCACCTTCTTCTTTTCTTCTCCCTCTTTCCCATCAGTGGTGTTAGCTACTGCAGCATTAAATCTATGTGCACCTTTTGCCGTCTCTTTTCGAGTAACCCTTATGATTAGCTTCTCTTCCTCAAAAAAGCATAACGTCTGGCGTAAATGTATAGGGCTCAGCTTCAAATCCTTAGCCAAATCATCCTCTCTGACCCATTGCCGCCTTGTAAGAGCAAGAAGAACCACAATGGCCATCCCTCGGTTGTCACTTCTGCGATTCTTCGACTGTTTCTCGGTTTTCAACCGTATATCATCATCGTAGAAAGCCTGAAGAACAATCTCTACCAACGTGTTATATGGCTTTGCGCTTATCTTTGCAAAATCTATCTCCATCTGATAATGAAATTTTGAGGATTTGAAATAGCAATATTGATTCGTCCAAGTTAGGGTTGGTAGAAGTCTTCACTTCATCGAATGGACCAACTATGTATTTATAGAGAAGAGTTCTGATCAAATAAGGAAATAGCAGAAAAAAGGAAACATACATAAAATATACTAACTAGCTGTCAGATAGAAGTAACATCGATACACTTCGCCAGCTAGACTAGAGGTACACTCATCGATTCGTAAAAAAATCAGTGCACGCGTGTTTATATTTGTTGTAGGGGTTGAACATAAGAAATAAGTAGTCGCCAAGTCCAGTTGCCCAGGTCAGAAACATATCTTAAGAGTGGTGCACGCGTTTGACCATTATCAGATAACTGATTGCTTGTTTGACCCTTAGTTGTTGGGCTCTCTATTGTCATTACTGGAGTGATAGCTTTGAACATTATTTACCATTTGAAAATTACTGCAGTCAAAATATATGGTCTTTAGCAAATAAACTGTGCATATGTACTGTTATCTTTCAGGTACAAGGTGTGGTTCAAGTCAAGATAGGGGCGGTAAAACAGTTGCAACAGTTTTTGGTAAATGGGACATGTACATGGAGACTGTTCTGGAAAGGAAAAGGTTCGGAATCATTTCCAGATTCACAGATGCTTTAGAAGCGGAGCAAGCCACCGAAATTCCCAACGCGGTATAACTTGGCCGCTTTGCTATTACACTCAATGAACTCCATTTGGTGGCCGCTTTGTTATAACTTGGATTAAAGGTTTGATATCTATGGCGACATGTTTGTGTTATCTCCATTTGATTCAGCTATTTGTACTGGTGGTTTTTGATGTACAACTTACTCCATTTGTGTAGGAAAAGTTGCCACCGACAGAGTCAAGGCTCAGAACTGATCAGAGAGGTGCCTAGAGAACGGGGAATATGAAATGGCAAATTCAGAGAAACTGCGGCTTGATCAGAGGCAGCGTCAGGTATATTTTGGTTATCTGTGTAATGCTTTTCCAATGTAACTCAAATTGCTGGCACCTCTCTGACGTGTGAGTTTGAAAATATAATTGGCCAATTTATGTAGTTATTAATCTCTACAGAGATGAGAGTTCTTTCGAAAATTTGGCCTCCCTCCCGACATGTGTTGGGAAACAGATTTGGGGAGTTAATGTAGCTTTAGTCTAAACAGATTTGGCCTCCCTCCCGACAGGATACTGGCTGTACTGTTTGTTTTTCTTTCAGGTGCAGTCATGGAATATATAAAAAAGGGGGTGGAAGTGGAAGCCACAGTGGTTCGAGAATGATAAAGGAAGTGATACACACCGATATGCTGGTGGTTACTGGGAAGCATGTGAGTGCGGCCATTTTTGTTTAATCTCTAGGCCGGACGAGGCTTATAAATTGCAGCATTAAAGATGGTTCGATCTTCTTTAGTGAACTATCATACCAGAGCATCTTGTGTAATGAATCTAGCAGAAACAGAAAACAAATGCTACGAAATTCTACTGATAGAGATATTCATGTGCAAAGTTGAAATATCAAATATCATTTGCAAAAGTTTCTGAAGCCAAAGATGAGGTTTTTGATTAGGAATATTTTAACGCCACCTATGTGCCATTTCGTTCTGTTTTATCAGTGACAGTTTTTAACTTGAGAATATTTAACCATCCTCCCAGTCTATCTCATCCTCCTCTGATTCTTCAGCCTTCACATCGTGTAACTTGCAAGTTTCAGTTGCCATTCCTGTTGTCCAGGCAGCTTCCCATTCAACGTCCTCACGTTTAGATTTCATGCCAACCTGACGATCAGAAGACAAAACTTCTCCACATTGCCCCTTTGTGAGATTCATGCCCTGCTGGATCATCCAAGGAGGATAGACTTTCATCAGTCCAACCTCAGGTTTGATATCCTCTTCTTTCACTGCCGCACCGTACAACTCAACGTCAACCTTTGTCTCGCCAATAAATGGCAAAAGTGTTCCAACATATTCTTGAGAAGACTTGGATGGATCAGTAGCATCTCTATGTGCGGCACTGGCTAGGGCTTCCCACTCTTCGAGAGTACGAAATTCAGGACAAGTTAAATGCTCCACTAAGTTGAGTTGATCCTGCAATGGTTTCAGCTGTTCCTCCATCTTCTGAAGCATGCCCTTCAACATTTCCCGTCTCCTCCCCCTTGCGTTACCATTTCCACCACCCATTTCATCAGCAGCTAATTTGAGTTCACCATTGCAGTTTTCGCAGCAAAACCCCTCATCCGTTGGGGAAATTAGTTGAAGCGCATCCAATGCATTGTACTTCCTCTTGCAACCACAGCATACATATTCCTCAACTGTATTCCCACAGCCAAGTTCATCCTCTAATTTTTTCCTCATATGGTGAAGTCTGTACCTTACAACATCGCAAATCTGCGAGTAATCCAAACAGCAGTAAGAATGGGTATGCACCTTCTTCTTTTCTTCTCCCTCTTCCCCATGACCATCGGCGGTGTTAGCTAATGCAGCATTAAATCTCTGTGCAGCTTTTACCGTCTCTCTTCGAGTAACCCTTGTTACTAGATTCTCTTCCTCAAAATAAGATAAAGTCTGGCGTAACTGTTTAGAGCTCAGCTTCAAATCCTTGGCCAAATCATCCTCTCTGACCCATAGTCGCCTTGTCAGAGCATCAAGAATAACAATGGCCATCCCTCTGTTATCACTTCTACCATTCCTCCGCTGGTTCTCAGGTTTATTATCATGTTTATCATCATAGAAAGCACGAGCAACAAGCTTCACCAATTTGTTGAATGGCAGTACACTCATTGATGCAAAGTCTATCTGATCTTGAAATTTTGAGGGTTTCATCATTCTTAATCTGATTCAAGTATTCAAAATTAGGTTTTTTGAGGGCTTTAGGGAGATACCAAGACAGATTTTGGGTATGTTACTCTGAATTGTGAGAGAACCAGAAGACGGAACTTGTATTTATAGAGATTACAACAACAATTATTAGCAGAAAAGAAATCCAGCTAAAAAAGGAAACACAACTAAATAGGAAATTTAAACCATAAAAATTAGGTTATTTGTTTTAGCCAGAGATCAATATTGATGAGACGGAAATCAATGATGAAAATAGTTTAGGTTTTCACCTTCTACTTCTCTTAAATTTTTCTCCCGCGTCTACTTCTCCTCCTAATCCCCTTTGCGGCTCCGTTTGTTATGTTGTGTTCATGCGGGCATATATTGCCGTGTATATATAAGAGAAGGTCACCGACTTCCCTAGTAATTTCATAAAGTAGAAATTAACGTTTAGTCCCAAAGTTGTTGGGCTTTAGGCATTCTAGTCCAACCCTAGTACGAGTTAGTCCTAATTTACCAAATGATGAACGGGTTAGTCCAAATCTTGACGATTCACTCCAAATTGAATTCTGTTGATGACTAAAATAACCCTCCTATATAATCTACTTTGCCTGTATTGATGCCTCGTCTCTCTCCTTCTTCCAATCAATTTTCTCTTCCCACGATCTACTTTCTTATCCGCTGAAAAATTACTCACAGTCGTTTCGATCATCAAAACTAGGATTTTCTAATTGATTCAGTCTTTTCAAAGGTGATGAAGAGCAAATCATCATCATCATGTGAGGAAAAAAGAGTTGATGTGTTTAATTTTAACGAAGATGATGCACAAATTGGATTCTTTTTAAATCAAATATGAAGGAATTCCAAAATTCTTCTACGAATTCCATGCAAAAGTAATCCAAGAAAGCTACAAATAAAGCTACCTTCCCAATAAGTATACAATTCTCAATTGTTGTAAGTATTTGTGTTTTACCGATTAGTTGAATCACTAAATTTAGTTATGTGATTTCTATTAGTTTCTCTAAATTAGGGTTAGTTATTATTATATAAACTAATTCAATATTGTGTGAGAAAGTTCTTAGTATATCTTTAGATGATTTTTTTCTTTGGTTCTGTAGATTTTTAATAGGCATGTGCAGTATTAAATTCTTTTTTTTTTTTTTTGTATTTATTAGAATGGAGAAGAAGAAAGTTGGGGTACCAGCGGAAAATGCGACTCAAAAACAATTAGTATAAGCGGGAACCGATTCAAGGTCAGTTCTAAACAATTTAACTGTGTTTTAAATGAATTGGAAAATTATTATATGATATCTAGGTCACATGAAATATTGTGATTTAATCAAATAAGGGAATATGTGATTTTTTGTTGCGGCTCTACATTTAACTGGTTTTGGTTTTTGGGCTACTGAACCGTTGATAGGGTCATTATTATTATCAATCTTGAAGAAACAGAGTAAAATGAATGAGGTTGGTTTATGCAGCACTGGTTTCTTCTAGTGGGATTTTCTATGTATAATGCTTCTATACCATATGAGTGTTAATTGAAACTATTTATTGATTCCTTCTAATTTGCTGGTGTTAAGAAATGTATTTAACCAAGCCAACTTGATGATTGGATCATTAAAAAAGATAGTAATAATGGTAGGATCGATCTTTTATAACGGGGTGATTCTAAAACAATTACACTTACAACTGTATATTGTATTAATTATGAGAAAGATTCCATTTGACTCCCATTAGTTAGTTTAGATTATCTTGAAATACAATTTTGAAACTATCTGAGTAGTTAATCGCAGTATTGCAAAGTGCAAATAGTACAGCAAGCGGAACAAAAGTAATTCAAATGTGTGTGTAATTGTACACATGTTAATTTTAAATGTGTACATAATTGTACACATGTGAATTTTTAGTGTGTACATAGTTGTACACCTGTTTATTGGTAATGTTTACATAGCTGTACACACTAATAACTTTTGATTTTTTAGCTCTTTTAGAGATATTTGTCTATGTTCATTATATTTTGATTTTATATACTTAGTTTAGCCATTAGTTATGATTTCTAGTTTAGCCATTAGTTATGCTTGAAGTTTTGAAAGTGCTGGTACTGTCTCTTAGATTAGTAAGAGGAATGCTTGTTGGCGTTCAAATGTTGACTTATAAAATTATTAGAATAGTATTTTCCTTTCTACCTTGTCCCTTGGTGTTAAAAACATTTCCGTTCCTTTTAACTTCAGTATTTCCATTCTACCTCGTCAATTTACGAGTTTGCAGAGCTGCTGCAAAATGTAATAAATACTTATTCTAGACTTGAGTCTTGAATTTGCCTAATCTTTCAGAAAAATTAATGTGAATTTCGAGACTATTAAAATAGAGAAGTGTTCACTGTTAAAGAAGCTACCATTTGATACCAATCAGGTAGTGGGGGTGCAGTAATTCAAACTAATTAGTAAAATTGCTTCATTTATACAAAGAGATTAGACACAAGCTGAAATGACCCAGTGTAGAAGACTAGATGTGATGTGAGTATCGAGGGGACTAGTGATATTCAGCAATTTCAAAACTACATTTAGATCGCAACTAATGAGGGGGTGGCCATGCACGTAAAGAATTACAAATATAATACTTGTAGCAATTGTGATAACAGTAGTGATGGCATTATTCGGCTGCTACAGTTACTAATAGTGAACACTGCAATCTACAATATCTAATTATGGTGTACATATTTATACATACGTTGATATTATGGTGTACATAGTTGTACATATGTAGCAATTGTGATAACAGTAGTGATGGAATTATTAATGTGTACATATTTATACACACGTTGTTATTATGGTGTACATAGTTGTACACATGTTATTGTTTTTGAAGTTGGGCATATCTTTGCAATCTAGTTATTTTTTGTTTATATGTTTTTCTTCAAAGCAACTAATTGACGTCTAATTTTTTATTTTTCAGGTTGAAGATCATGAGGATCATATCTAAGAGACGCATAGAAGCTGAAGAAAATTTCAACAATAGACTCACTTCCACTTTTAACTTTTGTTCCATATCTATAAAAAAAATAATTATGGATGTCTTTTCAGGACTTTTGTTCCATGGCTGTAACATTTTTTTTATGGATAACTTTTTAGGAGATTTTTTGGCATCATTAACAAAAAAAATTCAGGAGATCTTTTAAGTAGTTGAAGCTATGCAGAGAGTCACCAGTAGTATAAAAGCTATATTGAATGGTCGGTGTGCAAAATCTATTTTATGCTCACTACTATTTTTTCCGTTACCCTTGATCATCTACTTTATTTGTATTTTGTTTTCTTTCATCCCATCTTGGCTTGTCATGATTTCTTACATTTTTTTCCAATAGGTAACAATATCGGCACTAGCAAAACGAGTTGCATCTCACAATAGTAAAGTTGGCAAGGTAAATTCTTCACATGTAGCCTCTCTAACCATTTACTTATTTCCTTGTAAAATCTGTGAAGATAATCTGGTAGGATTCTTATGTGCGTTGTTTTTTTCTCCCAATTGTAAGAGGTGTAGTTATTTGTGCACCAGTTGTACGCAGTGTAATTTTTACTACACCAGTTGTAGACAATGTATTTTTTAGTACACCAGTTTTCGAAACAGTTAAACTTTTCGTAACAGTCTTAGTTGTAGCCTTTTTGCTTTAGGTTTTTATTGAAACCGTAATGGGTTAATTAAGTTTTCTCCAGAGTGTCCTTTTAATAATGAATACTTAATGTGTACATAATTATACACATGTTGATTCCTAATGTGTACATAGTTGTACACCTTGTTGATCATTAATGTGCACATTAACATACACCTGTTGATTATTTAATGAGTGGTTTTTTAACAAACATGTATTTTTGGGGTTAGTATGCATAGATTCATAGTTAGATGCAAGCCATGTTTGGGCAACTTTTATTGTACTCCATGTTATGCTTTTGATGCTTAACTTTGTGGAGGTCTTCTTTCTAAACAGAATGATTGATGTTGGACGACCATTAATTCATCAGCTCTAGCGTTCTCATCTTTAGTTTCCACCCCGGCCGGCTAGCATCAAGGAGAAGTTTGAAGAAACTAATAGAGTGCAAATTTCTGCTAAAGTTTGCCTTGATAGATCTTTAGAGATGATGTGATCCTGATATATTCATTTCTGGGTTTTGATTTAGGGAATATGAAGAATGACACAGTAACAAAAATATTGCCAATCCAGCCATTCAGATATTGCAGATCTACATCATCAGTTTACCATCCTCATATCGCAGAGCCACATGATTATCATCTTGAGATTGCAATGCTACATGACCAGTTTGACCGTTCTCGATCATCAAACCATTCTATCGAGTTAACCGAGGTTCGATTCTACATTATTCTATTTACCTTACATTATCACTTGGTTCAATTATATTAGCAGAGATTATGTATGTATTGATAATCTTTTTGGAGTTATGGGTCACTGGACTAGTTAGTAATGGTTTTGTAATACATTAAATTGCATTCTAATGAATTGGTTGGATAATGTATTCGTCGTGTTTGAAACTGCAGGTCACTTTTATTGAAATACAATTAGTTTGTAGCTGTAATGAAACTAGTTCAGCACGAGGGGGCGCACAACAAGTTGTATGTGGTGTACAAACTAGTGCACCTTGTCTTGTCATAAGATTTTCTGGATTTTTGTAAATGACATGTTTATACGCAAGTGTAAACTAAGATTTTAAAAAAATGAGAATTATATAGTCATATGAGTACTCTTTTTGTAGCTCTCGGAAAGAGTTTTCTGAATATATAAGGTTTGCGAATTTTGGACAAACGGTTCGAAAGATAAATTGTTATTTTTAATATATTATTTAAAATTGCTGACATCACCATGAGTCACTTTGGACTAAACTATAAATATTTGGACTAAATTGTAAATCAGGAAGGTTATATGTGTATTTTCCATATTTTAAATAGCTTTTGGACTAAACTGTACCTAGTTAACTCGGGATGGACTAATCCGTACATTTTCACATGTTTTTGGACTAAACCGTTTTTTTCCCTTTCATAAACCGGAATTTCCTAAACCAAAACTATATGACCCCAAAAACAAAAACTATATGACCCGTACGCAAAGAATTTAACAACGATGCTAATGGGGATGCCAGATTATTGGGAGGGTACCAAATATAAGACGAGTGATCTTTTTTGGTCAAGTCTCTGGCGATTTTTAGGCCATTGGTCTAATGAGTCAACTCTCAAATTTCTCCGTTCCTCTTGACTGATTATACCTAGGGTTTCAGTTTAATTTTGTTTCCGAATGATCATATGACTCTTTTCATTTTTCTGATCTCGTCTATTGGTTAATTTGTTTGTAATTTTGTAAAAAAAAAAAAAGATTTGGAATGATCTATTTTAAAAAAAAAAAAAAACTTCCCTAATTTCTTTCATGTTTTTGTCTTTTCAATTCTGAAAGACTTGTTATCGGTTCTAAAATTTCTTTATCTAATTTTATGACTTGCATTATCTTCTGATTTGATTTGTTAATTTTTATAATATCTCTTTTCAAGGTATTCTAAATTTTTTTTTAGGTTTTCTCTATTTTGTTTTCAGATTTGGTCATGGGCTGAAGCGGGTTGCAGACATAGAGCTCTAGAGTCACCATCATGAGATTTCAGATTAAGACTGTGTTTCTGGAGAAGTTTTAACATATTTAATCGGGTATGGTTTTTAAATTTTGTATCAGTATCTTCCTTATGGATTTGGGTCAGTATAATATGAGAAGATTAGCAGTTTAGATATGTTTTTTAGCATAATGAGATCCTACTGAAGTAGGGATTATTTTTATTTGCATGAATTTGTGGATTTGGGGTTATCAGTAAAAAGCTTGTATTATGGATAACTGTGAAGTATAAGTTAATATTTTCTTTCTTCTTCATCTTGAGTACCTATAATGGATTTTCTCTGAAGCTTTTTTAACACTTGGAAAAAATTATATTATGCATAAACCTGATTTTTAGTTTCTGAAGGAGGGTATGTCTGTCAGTGGAGTATCTAGGAGATTGCATATGAAAATCATGTATATTATTTAATCTTGTAATACAGTCTTATAAGTTTTCTTTCAGTACTTTCTTTTCACTCTGTCATATATAAAGTAATTGTGGAGGTTACATTTTATACATGTCTTCTGTTTGTAAAACTTCCACTATTTCTCTTCAGTGTTTCTTCATCTTCCCAGTCTCTAGTTTTTTGTCATGTCTATTCCTGAAGAAAAAGTGAGTGTCCTTGATTTGGATGAAGATGCTGAAGAATTTCCATTTAGGTTAGCTGGTTTGCTTGTTGATAACTATCATAAAACTTTTGTTAAGCACCATCTGAATAGAGTGTGGACCATTGATGCATCTGAATTCAAACTAGCTAAACCATATATTAAAAGACTGGAAGGATTTTAATCTCTTTGTGATTTTATTTAAGAAAAAGGAAGATTTGGATTTGGCACTTGCTGTTAGACCAACTTTGCTCTTTGGTCAATTGTTTGCTGTTCAAATATTGGGTGATTTAGAGTCTGTTTTTGACTTGGTATGGGATAAAACTCTTATGCTTGTGCAGATAACAATACCACTTGTTCTTGTTAATAAAGGTAAGGCTAGAGAAATTATTGAGCAAATTGGTACTATTGTGGCAGTAGATACACCTTTGGGTAACTTTTATGAAGCTAAAGTGATGGTACCTAAGAATTCTGCAATGACTAAGAAAGTTTTTTAAAACACTGCTTGCAAAACTTATTATATGTCAGCTTTCTATCCAAATGCATGTAATAAATGTTTTGTGATTAATCATGATGAGAACAGATGTAAGGAGATTTAGATGGGGATTTATGTTAAAGCTTTGCCTGCTCATTCTCCTAAAGCTTCACAGGTGGCTGTAACAAAGGTGGTTTGGGTCTCAGAAAATGGGAGAAAGTTTTGGTGCTGGTAAGAAGAAGGTTACTGATGTTGCAGCTTATGGTGTTGAGTCTCAGCCTTCAGCTTTTTTTGTTAGTCTTCATCCCTCTGGATCATCCAGGGGTTCAGGTTCTAATGTTTCTCTCTCTGTTTTAACATCTTTTGCGCCTTCAGTTTCGGCTTTATCAATCAGGGAACCCAGTTCTTCAATGACTAATGCTATCACTTCATCACCTCCAACCTCTGTGATTAATCCCTCTTCAAACACTTCCTCTCATGATGGTTTTACTTCTTTAGACTATGCTGTCTTATTTAATATTATAAAAGGAAATAGATCTAGGTGATAGGATTCTGGGAATACCTATTTATAATAACCGCAATCGCACGGCGTCTAATTAGTAGACATGGGAAAATACAGGTCGAACCCACAGGGAATGCTGGAAATACTGTAATCAATATCTCTAATAATAACCAGAAACAATATTTTTGGATTTTTAGAACTGAAAATGAGATAATAAAATTAAACTAAACTAATAAAGTAAACTCACAAAGAGAGTCGGTAACCAGGGTTTATAGTATCCACCACTATTTATATTCAATTACTGAAATGAAACATAATTCATTAATATTTATTCATTGTTTGTTCTAGTGACATCACGTATTGTATGTATTAAATTCGCAAATATCACTGGGACACCCTAAGCATGACACATCAAAAGACTAAAACCCCAGTATGCACCATCAAATTACGTTAGTGAGAAAATTATACGAAACTAGATAGGTTCACAAATTTTATACGGCTTATCTAATCATAACCCATCAAAGAAATTAACCAAGCATGGATCATCAAATAATAATACAAATATATTTGTAAAACTAATTTATTATGCACATAAGTTTTTAAAACCGGTGAAGCAACAACTAATTTTCAATCAATCAATAAACAATATTCAAAGATTAATCCATTCAAATCATAATGGTCTCTTGCTCAATTAATCAATTTAAAGTAGCCTAATACTCCAAGTGGTTTCAACATAGAACCCTAGCTAAAAAGTTTAGCAACACATGACTATGGATTTCTCAAAACCCACAAAAGAAATACCTAATAGTCATAGAAATAATATATTAGACAAAGTCTAGTCCAGTTGACTCAGTCAATTTTCTGTTTAGTCCTTTTTGGAAAAATATATTATAGTTTGGTCCTAAAAATTATAGTTTGGTCCTTTTGTCCACCCACACGGAATATTCTTTTTCTGTTACTAAAATACCCCTGCACATGCTAAATTTATCGTTTGGTCCTAAATTTTCTTATTTGGTCCTTTCATTGACGTATATAACCAGAAAAGATCAAGAATCACTTTCACTTTCAGTTTTATTTTCTCTCTCCTACTCCGATCTGTCAACTTTTTCTGTTGCTGCAAAAAAAAAATCTAGGGTTTACGAAATCTTCTGTTGTGGTAGAATAATTTTGTTTTTGATACCAAGATTGATTCGATTTATAGCAGATTAACTTGGTTATGAAGACTGATTTGATTACGGAGTTTGATTTGGAATTACAGATCTTATTCGATTTTTACTGAGATTTTTCTTTTGAAGATTGATCCGAGGCTTTTTGGAAATTGATTCGATGTTTTTTGGAGATTGATTCGAGGCTTTTTGAAGATTGATTCGAGGCTTTTGAAGATTGATTCGATTGGAGTTGATTTTGGGAATTACAGATCTGATATTCGGAGATTTGGAGTTTTTCTGAAGTTGATTCTTCTTGTTCTGGTGAGTTTTCACACTAATCCTTTCTCTGATTTTATTTTTATTTGAAGTAATTCTATAGATCAGCTAAGTATTTTGTTGATTAGTTCATTTTTTTTGAATTTTAAGAGCAATGAATGAAGTCATTCTGTTAACGAATGAAGAAGTAGTGTTGCTGCTTGTTTATGTGTTAGGATGTTAACGAATGAAGTCATTCTGTAACGGCTTCATTCGAAGAATGAACTCTTTCTTTGTCAAGGAAGAAGTATTGTTGCTTCTTTGTTTATCTGTTAGGATGTTAATGAATGAAGTCATTCTGTTAAGGATTCATTTGTTAGAATGAACTCTTTATTTTGTTAAGGAAGAAGTAGTGTTGCTGCTTGTTTATGTGTTAGGATGTTAATGAATGAAGCTATTCTGTTATGGCTTCATTCCAAGAATGAAGTCTTTCTTTTGTTAATGAAAAAGTACTGTTTGCTGCTTCGTTTATCTGTTAGCATGTTAATGAATGAAGTCATTCTGTTAAGGCTTCATTTGTTAGAATGAACTCTTTATTTTGTTAAGGAAGAAGTAGTGTTGTTGCTTGTTTATCTGTTAGAATGTTATTGAATGAAGCTATTTTGTTACGGCTTCATTCCAAGAATGAACTATTTTGTTTGTGTGTGTTCATTTTTTAGGTTCAGTATGGCCCTCTCCAGTTGTTGTGTACTACAAATGGGGATGGTATTCCGTTGAAAGTTTCTTTAGATACGATGATTCGTGACCTGAAAATATATGTTTGTGATTATTGGAGAAACTTGACTCCTCGGAGCATAAGATTTAGTCATGGCGAAGGTTGTGATAAATCTATCATCAATTGTGATTTTTCTCTTCAAGGTCTAATTAATGTTTATTGTTAAAAGTAATTGTCACATTTTGATTTGTTTGTTGAGGAGGCTTCCAATGGTGGTGTTTCTAGCTCTTCATCTGGTATTTCCACGTAGTCGCTCAGTTACAATGAATCATGTAGTGGGTTCACTAAGACTTCAAAGATTAAATACCTGACGGAAGGTCATGAGAAAATAAAACCTCTTTTATCTGACGGTTGGGAAGATATTTTTAGAGGTGTTGGTCAAGTTTTTCATGATGGTGTTGATGAGGTGCGCTTAGCTATCGATAAATATTGCAGCAAGTCTGGTTATAAAGTTGCGAAGCTTAAGAATGATAGACTTAGGTTCACATCAAAGTGTGGTAGGAATGCAGATTGTACTTGGCATCTGCACGCTATTCCAATTGATACCGCTAAAACTGTGTTTGCTATCAAGGAATTCAACGGGAATCATACATGTGAAGGTGCTTATAAGGTGAAGGATCCCCCTGTAAAGAAGAAATTGATTAAAAATCTATTCAAGGATCAAGTACAGTCAAATCCGTCGATAAAGCCTCGGGATATTTTTGCTCAGGTGAAGAGTTGTTATGGTATTAACATAAAATACCATCATGCTTATAAAGGGAAGGAAGCATCACAGGTAGAGATATATGGTGATGATGTAAAAAGTTTTACATATATGGTTTGGTATGTTGAAGCAATAAAGGCTACCAATCCTGGCAGCTATGTTATGTTTGAATTTAATGAGGAGACTAAACGGTTTGAGAGGCTTTTCATTTGTTTTGCTGCTTATATCGAAGGATACCAGTACATTCGCCCTATGCTTTATTGTGATGCAACATTTCTTACTGGGAGATTCAGGGGAATGTTGATGGCTGCCACAGGCGTGAATGGGAACCAAGGTAAACTTCTTTCTTTCTGGATAACTAACTGTTTTCTTTGATTTTTAGTTCACAGTTGTTACTGAACTGACTGTTTTCTTTTGATTAGTTTCTACAGTTCATTATATAGAATGGACTTCATTTTTGGAATGAAGTCTATAAAAGTTGTATATCTAGATTCTACAGTTCATTATATAGAATGGACTTCATTTTTGGAATGAAGTCTAGAAAACTTATAGATATAGATTCTACAGTTCATTATATAGAATGAAGTCCTCTGCTGAGTGTTGGTTCTTCTTTGAAAGTCTCATTTTACTGAATTAAATTCTAGTTCACAGTTCTTAATGAAATGACATGTTTTAGTTCATACTTATAAATGAAAAGTTTTCTCAATGAACCAATACTTTTCTCAATGAACTGACAGATTTTAGCTCTTTTCATTCTGTAGGTTTTTTTCCTTTCGCGTTTGCTTTAGTTCCTTTAGAAGACATTGAAGGTTGGGAGTGGTTCATGGAAAACTTGCAGTATTGTGTCGACTCTCGTCCTATCACCTTTATCACTGATTGTCATGAAGGGCTAAAGCAAAGTATTCCTAAGTTTTTTCCTAACTCGCATCATAGTTACTGTTTTTATCATTTGAAGAATAACCTCCCTATCAAGAAAGGACATGAGAAATATAAACAAGTACTGGATTTGTTCCATAAAGCTGCATACTGTTACAGCGTTGCTAAATATGAATCTGCTTTGAATGAGATGTGTATTATTGGATGTGGTTGGGTTGCCAAGTACCTCAGAAATATTGATCTGAAGCACTGGGAAAATGCTTTCTTCGAAGGATGTAGGTATGGGACACACTCATCAAGTATTGCAGAATCTTTCAATAACTGGATTCATCGTGAAAGGAATTTGCCTCCAGCTGCTCTTGTTGATGAGCTCAGGATAAAGATTATGAAGATGAGTTCAGAAAGGCGTGAGCTTGTTAAAACTTATCTAGATAGTTTGACTCCCATCTACAAATCTATACTCAAGGAACATGTCAACATAGGTCGTCCATGGAATGTTACCGAGTCAGGTAACGATATATATGAGGTTCACTCTCCCAGCTCTCATGCTGTTGATCTGATGCATATGACATGTACTTGCAAGATATGGAAAGTATTTGGTTTCCCTTGCGCTCACGCCACTGCTGCTATTACTATGAAGGGTGCTGAGATTTTGAAGTATATTCATCCTTACTTTGGTTCAAATCATTTTCGTAATTCTTATGCTCCTGTAATTCGACCCATTCCTAACTTCGATAGGCCTGAAGTGTATGAACCTAAAGACATAGTTCTACCTGGTATTCCAAGGCCAGATCCAGGAAGACCACCAAAGAAGCGTATTCGGAGTGCTTATGAGAAGCAGAGGAGGCCTATGAAGTGCTCTAATTGCAAAAAGATTGGGAATCACAACAAAGCTACTTGTCATGTATTAATGCTGGAGTAGTATGCTTGAACTTTTATTAGTTTCTGGTGTTAGCTTTTGATATGAACTGGTGTTTTTTAGTTTTTTTTTGTTCTGGGATATGCACTTATTTTTGTGAACTTCATTTTTTTCTGTAGAACTACTATTTTGAAATGTTATTTCTATTTGGATATGTACTTCATTGTTCAGAATGGACTGCTATTATATCAGTTCATTTAGTGCAGTGAAATTCATTTTTGGAAAGAACTCCATTTTTTACTATGAGTATTGGAATGAACCCACTTCATTTCTGGAGTGAACTTCATTACTGGAATGAACAGGTATCGATAAGAAGTCCATTACTGGAGTTCATTTTTGGATTGAAGTCCATTTTTTCTTAGAAGTTCTAGAATGAACCCACTTCATTTCTGAAATGAACTTCATTTCCGGAATGAACATGTATCCATAAGACAGTAAGACAAGACGTAAGACAGGACATTAATATTATCTACTATCCAAAATGAACTGCCATCAAACAAAATATCTGACATTAAAATAACAGTTCATAGAAGTCCATTTCTTATTCTAAATGTTATTCAATGGAGTTCATTTTTGGATTGAAGTCCATTTTTTCTTAGAAGTGCTGGAATAAACCCACTTCATTTCTGGAATGAACTTCATTTTTTGGAATGAACAGGTATCCATAAGACAGTAAGACAAGACATAAGACAGAACATTGATATTATCTACTATCCAAAATGAACTGCCATCAAACAAAATATATGACATTAAAAGTTTTTTTGTTGTCCAAAACATCAAGTAATCTATGTCCAAAATACTATAGTTAAAAGAGTAAACATATCAGATTATATATGACATTAGAAGCCAAGGTTTAATCATTTCAGTCTTTGTAACCTTGTTTAATCAGTTCATTGTTAAGATATGCTTCATTAGTTGTTTCACCCCAGCTTAATCCATCTTTCTCTTCAGTTTGAAGCTTGTACGTCATTTTGTATCTCCACTGCTGCATCTTTTTTTATCATTTCATCTCTTGGAATCGAATGCTGAGATTTCAGGAACATTGGCTTGCAACTTCGCTTTATCTAATAACATGTATAGAGAAGACAATCTGGGTGTGCTCCCTAATCAGGTACCTGCATTTTCTCAATGTTTAAGTCAGTGCTTCTAGGAAGTTGATGTTTCACCAGCCATTTATCAATGTGTTATTTCTCCTGTTTTGAGTGAGTTGTAATGCTCCTACTGATAGTTTCCGATGTCTAAACAAGCAGGTGCCAATGTAAACCCATAGGCCCTTCTGATTTGCCTTCATTAGGCAGGTTCATTGGAATGATTATCTTCTGAGTCTTGCTAGGAATATCTGCTATGAAGTCATCAATCTCACCTACCCTATCATCGGCTTTCCTCTGATGAACAAATGTCTACAAAGAGATATATAAATTTTCAAATACAGAATAACATCAAGAAAGCAGTTCATCATAAAAATGAACTGACAGGTTTAAATATGGAATGATAGTTTTGTCAGACTAGTTCATATTGTTAATGAACTGATAGGTTTAAATCATGTTTCTAAATAAACTGACAGTCTTTTTATTAGTTCATATAGTTTTGTCAGACTAGTTCATATTGTTAATGAAGAGTTGCCACTAAATTTCTGGAAGTAAGGACTTACAAATGCAGTAGGTGCCATCGTCTCAAAGTGGATGTATCTCAATGGATTTTGGCTGTCTTGGCTATCCATTTTCCCTCTATCCCTTTGTGCTGCCATCTTCCTCTTATAGCAGTAGTAGAAAAGAATCAGGACATCAAGGTCTTTATTGAACATTAGATCATTAATGTGTTCTCCTTGGACACCAAACTGAGCTTTGTTAGCTGCATCATCTACAAGCCAAGATGCTTGACTGCAGGACGATAAACAAAAATTTATAATATCAATATATAAACAAAAACTTCAACATAAATGAATAGAAGTTCATTTCTGTTTTTTTTTTACCTTTGCATAGCATGTTTGTAGAAGTTACCCAATACTCTCTTTTGATCTCTGTTCAATTTGGAGAAGTATGGAGACTTTTTCAGGTCCCCCATATCTGGAACGATTGGCATGTATGCTCTCAGTTGCTTTACTTGCTCTCTCTTCTCTGCTGGAGGATTTTCTAGTTCATTTCCTCCTCTCTTCTTGCTTGCTGTAGGTTTTTGATCTGCTTTCTCGATTGCAGCGGGTACATTCTTTCTCTTCTTTTGCTCAGCATTCTTCTCCTGGTCAACAGGTTTAGGAGGAGTCTTTGAAAAAACTTTCTTAATTACTTGATTCTTCACCTCTGGTTTCTTCTACTCAACTTTCTTCTGCTCAGCATGCTTCTCCTCATTTAGTTGTTTTTTCCTTTGCAGTTTCAATTTGAACTTCAATTTTGATTCACTGTAATCCGATCCACTGATGTACTCTTTTCCAAGCACATTTGCTACTTTTCTGCCCCTTGTAGTCATCTAGTGTTTTTAAACAACTTGAATTGGGGTTGCTTTAGTGTTATCAGTGGAAGAAGAACCAAGGCCATGTTCATTCAAATCTACAACTATCTGTGATACTGTCTCAATGTTGTTTGCTGGCTCAACAACTTCTTCAATCTGTGTCATCCCAATCGAGAAACTAGGATGACTACAATTGATTTCGTTTAGTGTAGTTTTGATGATGGTGTCAGCTTCATCATCATTCAAATCTTCATTCTTCTGATTCCTGTCATCAATAAGATGCAGACTCACACGCTCTTCATTGACGAACATATCATCTCTGTTACTTGTTGTTAAAAATAATTCAAGAAGCATAAATCAAAAATAATTCAATAATGGTCTTGTGAATCAAAAGTCAGAGTTCACCCCTCAGAATGAACCTCAACATCTATATTGTATCCAGAGTTCATCCATGAGAATGAACTCCAACCTCTGCATTAAAAGTCAGAGTTCACCCCTCAGAATGAACTCCAACTTCTATATTGTATCCAGAGTTCATCCATGAGAATGAACTCCAACCTATGCATGAAAAGTCAGAGTTCATCCCTCAGAATGAACTCCAACTTCTATATTATAGCTTGAGTTCATCCATGAGAATGAACTCTAATCTTTGCATGAAAAGTCAGAGTTCACCCCTATGAATGAACTCCAACCTGTAAGTCTAAAAAATTTGCAAAAAGAAGGAAAAAAATTGGACCCGGGTTCACTTATTGATCAATATTCAAAGGAACTGGGGTGTTGTCTGTTGGAATTGAAGGAAGCTCTTCTTCAGTCATCTCATCAAGGAGCTTTTGCTGAATATCACTTGCATCGACTTCAATAGAAGGATCTCCAATAGATAAGACGGGAAAGAGATGATCAGAACCTCTAGCATCTTCGACATCATCAGTTCTTGGATCTTGCATATCATTAGTGGCTTCCACATCATCAGTTCCAATTCCTTCATTTACATCATCTGGTACTGCTTGCATTCCTTCATCCACAGCAGCATATGGCATTGCAATTCCTCCAGAAGCTTGTATATCATTAGCATCATTGTGCATTCCAACGTCTTCATTCACATTTCCTTCACCAACTTCCATGGCTTCATCCACTGGTTGATGCAATATGATGTTTATTTGATCGCTCAATAATGCACTCTTGTGCTTATCAATGAAAACAGTACGCATGAACTCTGATGCTTGGTCTTCCATGAATTTCGCCACATTCCCGCCTGTAGCTATCAATGCATCAACTTCAGGTTGCTTTGAAGCCAAGTGTAATTCAAGGCATTCCATCTTTCTATCAAAAAGTTTCTTTGAAGTTGTGGCTTCTGCAAGTGATTTGTCAAGGTCTTCCTGCCTTAACAAAAGATTCCTCATCTCCTCAGCATGCTTCGTTATCAACTGTTGTATTTCTTGAGCATGTTTACCTCTCAGGTCCTCTATTTCTTGAACATGTGTAGCTTTCAAACTTGCTATTTGAGCGGTCATTTGATTAAATTCTTCCTCAAGCAACTCAACCTTTGTCTTGGCTTTTTGCTTTTGCAGTAGCTTGTTTTCAGCATCAGTATATTCTTCCAAGAAATTTTGAATAATCAGATATTATCAACAATTTTTTTGAGTTCATTTCACACAATTACATACTCAATAAACATTCCTTGTAGGTATCCATTACAAGGAATGAACCAGAACGTCATAGGAATTGACATTAACAGTCAGAGTTCATTTTGTGGAATGAACTCCCAGTTTTATCTTAAAGCAGCATAGTTCATTATGTGAAATTGAATACAATATTATAGTACCATGTTAAACTAGATTTTTACCTCACCAAAATCATCAACATTCATTTCTAAGTGTTTGCAAATGGTCTCAATATTCCACCTTGCAAATCTTGGACGGTAGTCTACTGTTTTCTGCACCTTCCACTTGGGTTTCAATTTATTTGTATGCTCTGCAAACCAAGGCTGTAAAAAGAAGAATTAAACTAGTCAGTTATCAGCAACAATTCATTTCAACATCAAACATCAAAATGAAGAAACATAATTATGAACAGTTTTTCATCTCACCAACAAGTAAAGGTAACACCCTTCAGAAGAACCTCTTCTCAAGCTTTCCATCAAATGCTTATGTATGAGATGCGACAGAGATACCCTATCTATTGACTCTAGGAAAGCTAAGTACTTGGTGTGGATGGAACCTCCATCACCAGTAGTAATAAAAACAGTAGACAAGAGAAAGAGTTCAAACATGGTTACAAGATCTTCAATAAATCCTCTATTCCTAATCAACTCAACGATTTTGTCTTTCAATTCTGTGTTCTTTATATCAGAAGGTTTCTTTTTTGGTGGAACGAAATTGTAGGTTGTATAGAACCTTCCAGAAGTGTAGTCAGCCAGGTTTCTAGAGTCCAAGAAATATTCTTCTATTCCACCTCCAGGGATACATGGTATTCCAAACACTAATAACAACTTTTCAGGTGAGGATCTTAGCATATATGTTTTTCCCCTACTTTGAAAAAGAACGTATGATTATTTGTATCATGAATGAATCAGTGTGCATTGCAGACAACTTGGACAGCAGGTGTTGACTTATTCCATTCAGTGGCAACAATGTCCTCTTCCAGAAATACTTTGGCTACACTCCCCAACGGACTCCTATACAAAGCATTTCTTTGTTCTTCATTCAAAGCATCTTTTTCTAGAAGAGCTTTAATCTTATCAGCAAGAGCAATGGCTCCAGCAAAGCTACACTTTATCTTCTTATCTACATTTTTTTTAAAGAAAAAAAAAGGAGAAGATTAATGGTTACTTTTATAAATATTTGCTGATAAAAGAAGATAAAGTGTAGCTGATAAAAAGCTATACAATTTTTCTAGACTTCATTCTGGAAAATGAAGTCCAGCAAACATCAAAGAAGAAGCATGTTCCATCTTTGTCCAAAATGAACTCAGTCAAAGAAGAACCAACACAAGAAAAATCTATATAATGGACTTCATTCTTCAAAAATGATGTCCATTCTATATAATGAACTGTAAAATCTAAATCAACAATTTTTATAGACTTCATTCTAGAAAATGAAGTCTAGCAAACATCAAAAAAGAAACATGTTTCACTCTACAAAATGAACTCAGTCAACGAAGGACTTATTATTCATCAAACACCAAACAGATATACACATTCATTCTAAAGAATGAACTCATAAATAGATCTAACTTCATTCTACAACTTCATCAAAAAACATATAGATCTACTAACTTCATTCTACAAAATGAAGTCCGACAAGATATACCCTACATAATAGATTTACAAATTCATTCAACAAAATGAACTCCGACAAGATATACCCTACCTATAACTAAAATACAACTGAATCAACATGCAGATAGCAGAAAACATATGATCTACTAACTTCATGCAGACAGCAGGAAACTGAAATACAACTGAATCAACAAACAGATCAAAATTCAACTTCAGAAGAACAATAAACATCAAAAATCAACTTCGAATTAGTGTTTTTGTACCTTTCGCTGGTTTCTTTGCTTTTGATTTCTTTGTCACTGGTTCTTCTTCATCTTGATTATCTCCTTCAAAAACAACTAATTGGCTGTTTCTTTCTTCAACTTCTTCATCTGAAGATGTTTCTACTACTGTTTTCCTCCTCGGTCTCCTCATTTTAGGGTTTTGATTTCTTTAATTTTTCTAGGGTTTTTGATTTTTGGGTTTCTTTTTCTGATTTTGAAGACTGTTTTGATTTCGATTTGCGAAGTTTGAAATGATTTCGACTTATTTTCGACTGATTTTTGGTGGACTTGAGTTTGATTCTGTTCGTTCTCTGGGTTTTTGGAGCGAAGAAGACGAAGTAGTTTTTCTCTGAAAATGGAAACCAAGAGACTGAAAATGGAAAAATGAAAGAGAGAGAAGGTTAACGCGTTTTTTTGGGGAAGTTATTGTGTTTGAGACGGTAACAGTTAGAGGAGGGGTATTATTGTGTGTTTGGCATTTTTAAATAATTATGGACCAAATGGTAAAGGTGATTTGTAAAAGGACTAAACTGATGTGGGCCCGGACGTAATAGGACTAAACGATATTTTTCCCAAAAAATAATTACATGAAAAATAGAGGAAAGAGTAAAACCTTTGTCACTGAATCGTCTCCTTTCCCTTCAATCTCTTGTTCTTCTGTTCTTGCCTTCACGACTATTCAAACTCTCGCTTCTGTTTTTCGTTCTGTGGTCGTCTGCCTCCCAACTGAGTTGACTGCGACAATTTCACAAACACAATGAGCCCACTTCTCCTCTCGCACTCAACCACAACACCGGCTAGTCACCATTAAGCCATTCCCCAAAGAAATGGGTAAAACCTATCTCTGCCATATCAATCCTTCTAATATCCTTCTCTAATTCTCTGATAAACAATCTTGAACCTTATGTGTTCTTCCATCATGAATTCAATTTCAATCCAATCAAGACTATAAAAAAAAAAGTGAAAATAAAATGATGTAGCTGCTTGAATAATAAAAGAAATGAGAATTTCTTTTCTGTCTTGTAGAGAAACGAGTATGTGGTGAATGGTTTGCCACATCAGTCAATTCCTTTGGTCCGTGAAACGGTAAGATGGAGTTCCAGCATGGTGCTTTTTGTCGCAAATGGCACTTTAGCATGTAACTTAGCTGTTTATTTCCTGGATGATCAAATTCATTTGTACTTTCTACA
This sequence comes from Papaver atlanticum, assembly GCA_023531105.1. Taxonomy (NCBI): domain Eukaryota; kingdom Viridiplantae; phylum Streptophyta; class Magnoliopsida; order Ranunculales; family Papaveraceae; genus Papaver; species Papaver atlanticum. The sequence goes on along the minus strand of JAJJMB010000948.1, from coordinate 8,140,771 downwards.
AAAGTACTAAAATAATGTTATTAGCCAAAATATCGAGTCCTAGCTAATATAAATATGGGTATAAAATGTAGCACTTACGTGCTTATCACTAGGACATCTTATGATTCAATTTTTATAGGATGCAACACCTTTTCCTCATCAACTTATGTTATTACATCCTGTCTTTATCAAATAATTACTTTCAGTATGGGTTAGATTTGAGATATACCATCTTTAAATGCAATCACTGTGCTTGTTTAGGTATAAAGGATGGTTGGATGCGGTTAATAGGATTTGGATGATTGTAGGTGGACGGGGTTTGTTCATAGGCAGTGTACAGCCTATGCCGTCACATTCACGGTGGTGGAATTCCTCGGAGATACTTATGGAACTAAAGCGGGCAGTAAATGAAGTTACAAATTTATAACTGTTGCCGTACCTTTATGTATCATATTTTGAATCTGCTTGTGTAAAGGTTTTATTGAGGAGAGGATGAAGATCTGCTCGTGTAAAGGTTTTGTTAGAGCTTTTGTAAAGGTTTTGAGTTTCAAATTTCAATTACATGAATTTCAGAATTTTTCTATGTATTTGGTTTTTAGAGTTTCTGGTATTTCATCTTGATGGGAGGGATGGATCTTGAGGAAATTTTTGATTTTATAAGGGTTAAATAGGAAATATGAAATATTAGATGTGAATGTAGAGTGATAGTGGTAAAACAAACATAAATTTAAGAAACATTATGTAGTGGTTTTCATATAGAGATAGAAGTAAACCTCTATGTAGAACCCTCTACCTATATAGAGGAGAAACCAACATTATGCTGTGAAAACAAATTATGTTGATAGTATGTAGATGATTGACTATAGAAAACAAAGTTGTTGATATAGGAGGAGTGACTACCGTAAAAGTAAAACCAACATGCTGTGAAATTTATAAGCCCAACCTCAAGCCTAGTTACAACACAAATGTGCCTGCTTGTGCATATAAACTAGCGGTTAGCAAAAAGTCCGGAACCGCGGATTTCATCTGTATCCGTCCGCAAAATTGCGGGTGAAACCCAATCCCCAAGATCTTTGGGCCGGACACGGGTGGGATTCTCAAATCCGTACTTTTAGCGGTTTGGTTGCGGTTGGACTTTGAAATCCTCAGATTCACCCGCACCGTAGCTGTTGTACATTACTCTGCATATTAGCAATTACTTCAAAGAAAATCACGGCTTGGACTTAGAAATCCGCGGATTCACCCGCACCGTAGCCGTTGTACATTACTCTGCATATTAGCAGTTACTTCAGAGAAAATTTTGGACATATTGGTGGTGTACCAAGTCGGATTTTGTGCTCCATTATACCTTGTACATGAAAAGCACTGATCTTCGGTTGTCTTATAAATCGTTACTAGAAAACAAAAACAGTGGCGTTCATTCAGTAAACTTGAATCCATATCATAATTAAAACCAACCAATTTATTAGAAGCCTGCTTTTCCCGTATTTATTCGGGAAGGATATAGTTTCATTGTGTACCTTGAGGTCCCATAGAAAGAGCATTCCCGTAGTATTGAGCATTCACGAATTTTGCCTTCTTTTTTTTCTTACAACAAACCATAATGATGATAATCATAGTGTTGGGAATATATATTTAAAACATATATTGAATTCTTAATAAAAATGGCTTTAATAACTATTATGTTTTTCATACAAGAAAATTTAATTTTGCATTATTTTTGACCGTTATGTATTTGTGGTTTTAATGTTGTTAACTCCACCATAATAACATTTTCAATAGCACCTAAATATTTTGAAACTCTTGAGTACAAATCAGAATTTTTGGTTGCAAAAAGAGAGAGAGAGTTTTTCCTTTTATGACTTGAGTTTACAAAATGAAATGTATTTTGAGTAAGAAAAATAAGTGTGTGAACATCCCTTATTTTTCTAAAGAGTTTTTCGAGCAAGAATGGAGTGTAGAAGTTTCACATCCTCTCACCGTGCAAGAGTGATTGTGTAAGAGTTTGATCTCGGCTATTTTATCCTGGGGACGACGCGACATCAATGAACTGCTTGCACAATCTTGGGCAGAGCCGCGAAACGTCTTAAAGAAAGCGACATAGTCCGCAACTCAGCCATAACAATGTTTTGTTTGTTTTTTGTGATTATTGCAGGCATAATTCAGCAATTGTTCAAACAATTTTAAGACGATTATTCTGCCACAGATATCAAAAGAAAACGATTGCTGAAACGCGATAAGTATCATTGTTTTATTTCGTTTTATAGAGATATAATCGGTATAATTTTTCTTTGATGATTGAAAATGATGCTTAAGATTTTAGGTAACCTGATACCTAGAGTTAATTTTATGTTATGGACTAGGATTGTAAAATGGTTGATATCTTTTCATGAATTTTTAGCATAGAAAAATATTGCTGAACATACACAAACGTTTTTTACATGTTATAGAGTTTTATGTGCATCTATTTAACGAAAACGAATTGGGTCTTGAAATTTTAACCGAGTATATTAGACATCATGAGGATCATCCCTGTAAAATTTCAGAATTTTTGGAGCCCTAAAATTATTTATAAAGTATTTTAGAAAACTGCACAATGTATCTGAAAAAATTCTGACGGGCAGAAATTTAATCTTGATTGAATTCGTTTTTCTTAATCTTTGTGTAGATAATTTGGATTCGTGTAAACTGAAATTTATAGATGAGGATCTAATCTTCCAAACCCAATTTGAAGTTTTTCTTTTGGATTTTTTAGTTTGAGAAATGTGGTGATTTCAAAATCATTGTGTATATTTGTTCAAAATATAAGACATGATACTTGAGATTGGAGAAATGTAATAAATTACATTAAAAATCTAATTGGATTTTTATTTTTATTTCTGTATACTCTTGTTTTGGTAATGAAAAGGAAGATTATTGTTAGAAATCAAACTAATGCACCATTTGAAAATATGATTAGTAGAAAGTTATAAATATATGTACGATTTTATAACTAGATAATTTTGAATCTTTGTTTGATACTAAAGAGAAACTTGGAGTACTATATTTTGATTGATTTTTAAGTAATTATGTAAGTGCATACACTACTTATTTTTGGTTTCAAATGCTCACATGTAAATGATTGTGACAGGTGAAGATTCACTTACCTGAGCAAATTTTTATTTTCCAATGAAATAAAAATTTCGGGAGATTAATCGATGTGTGGAGCAATGGTTTTGCTGATTCATTTGTTGGTATGCGTAGAGTGGACAATGGTTCATGAAAAATTGAGCTTTCAAAGCAAATGAGGTATGTTTGATGAATTATTTGTAGTTATTGTAGTGATCAAATACTTGCATTCTAGATTGAAAATAAATTAGTTGTTCAATCTTAGAATAAAGAAACAAGATATTGAGAATTATGGTGTATGGCGATAACGTGTGACTCATATAAGGTTTGAACTTATGAGATAGAATTTGATATGAAACCAAAACCGAAATAATTAGAAACCTAGTCAAAACAAATGTGAATATCAACTCTCACCATGAAATGAACATAATATTGATTATGAAGTTGTTTGCTATTCTTGCACGACATTGCAAGGACATCAAATGTTATTAACAACGCTTTTCAAGCTAAGTTAATGTGAATTATGGATACGGTGAGAGGTTGATATATATTGGTGTTTTACACTATGTTTGTTTTGATAGGTTATGGTTCAAAAGTTGAACCGAATCGTTTGAAAGAAAGTGGTGTTGAGATATACTCACATCTCTAGGATTCTCGGTATTGGTATGGTTTCAAAGTTTATTTCGAATAGAACTATCTTGTTAAGGATGTTCATACTTTCGAAATGAGAAAGAATCTAATTTCCGCTTACCTTGTTTTTAACAAGATTGAGATTAGAAAATTGTGGAATTTGATCATTTCGGTACTACAAATGATATGTTACGTATGAAATGGTTAAACCTAATATAACAATCTTACCATATCGTGACTTGAACTTTGAATGTTTTCACATCAATGAGTTAGTGATGAATATGAGCATGTTATATATATTTTCTTATAAACTTGGTGAATTTTTTGAGTAACATGTATGTAATCTTACCTAACTTATAAAAGCATGTACATTTTCAAATCTTACGCAACTTGCAATGATATTGGATGAAATAAAGTATTTGAGAATTTTATAAAGATGCTTCGAGTAACTTGTCTTGATATCAAAAATGATTTTTGAGTACTGAATTAGGCAATGTTGCTTTCAAGAAAATTGTTTGAATTTTATCTCTATATTGTGCAAAACGTTTTGAGTTTAGATCATTGGCTTATTAATTTTTCACAATTTTTGGGATCTTTGGATATTGTTTTGAAATTCTTGCTTGAGTCAAAAAATAGTGGGGGTTCCATACCCTATATTTTAACAGTTTTATTTAAAATAGTGGAACTAGAAAAATAAAGATGAACGATCCTAGAAAAGCATATTTATAGTGAGACTAAAATGTAGTCATGGATATTTTGTTGTTTATAATTTAGAAGATAACTTCTCATAAAAGGTAACTTTGTTCATTAAAAAAATTTACTCCCACTGTTTCAAAAAGACCGTTCTCTATTCCATTTCTGTTAGTTTCAAAATTGTGTCCAGCTTCCGTTTATAGGCGTATGTTTTCAATAAACTCTGTATTATAGCCTTTAATTTTTTTATATTCATAAATGCATATTAATGGGACCTAATCTAAAATATTAAAGAAATTTGTACAATTAAGGAAACAAATATATCCTTCATTCCTTTTAAAATACAATATATTTGGCTCCAAGAATTAAATTCCCTAAAGAGTTTATGCACCATAAATTCGATATCTTTTAATTTTCCTTTTTTATTCCTATTTACAATCCTCTTAACAATTTTAGGCAGTTTTTAATACTTGCATTTTTATTAACATAAAATAGGTAAATAATTAAGGGTATTCAAGTAAAGTATTATGGTCTCCTTAATATTTTGACAAAGTCAAAGCGGACTGTCTTTTTGAAACGGAGGGAGTAAATCTTTTGAAAAATAAATTCGTGAACCTATTGTCTTTAGACAAGCAAACAGAAAATTGTTGACACTTGCATTCATGTGGCTAAATTAACTTACATGCTTGTTTTGTTGATGTTGTGTCTATGATGTATGATTTGTTATAGTCATAAGTAGAAATATATACTTTTGTGTAAGTTAAAGATGAGAATCTATGTAAACCAAGCATGGAAAACTGTGTAGTTTCTACAATAAAAGAAAGTATATAAGTTAGATAAGTTATCATTTATATTCTGAAAACAACTTTAAAATAATTTATGATTCATTCGAATGATTTCAGAATTGATGAAAATGAAATGCACAATACTCTTTGTTTTGTATGCATAAGTGATTTGCTGAATTTTTGTTCTAACTTGTAGGATAAAAATGAAATTAAGAACATGCTTAGTTTACTATTTCACATGAAAGACTTGAGTGAAGATGTGTATTTTTTTAAAATGAATTTTCTCTTTCTTTGAATCTATTTCATTTCAATGAAAATAGAATTTTAAAAGAGATAGAAATATATATAGTCTGACTGTAAATTAGTTTTCACTCATTTGGTTCAGTGCTATTGCTTTTGAGATTGTGTGTGATTGCACTAGACATGAGTATGGTAGCTCAGTATGTTTCTTTGCTACGTGATTGACTATATATAGGTATTTTTTTATAGTGGGGGTTTAATATACTACTTCTATAGTGGAGGTTTTTATATTTAGATTTATCAATCCTAGTATGGAAAATTGGTAAAATTTTGAGAAGGTTATGAGGTGTTTCAAACACACCCTATACCTAGAAATACACTATCTAAATGGTTACCGCAATCCTTTAAGCATATTGGACATCCTTTCAGATGAATCATCTAAGGGATAGAGCGATTCGATCCTCTAATAGATAGAGGAACATACATATTAATCCAATGTGATAGTACCGCAGCTATTGCAAGAATTGAGAATGCATGTAACGACAACTATAAGAGTTGATATTATGAGAATGGATTATATAGTGTCTAAAAAGAGTTTTCATTAGTTCTTTGACGAAAGGATTGATAATAAGATGTGAATACATCTTAGGGATGAGGTTGATGCCCATTGAGATTGAGTCATCTGTGATGGATACCCAACCTAGAAATAGGTTCAAAGGGACTAGACGAAGTCATAGATGATAGCATCATTGAGATTGGGTTATTTATGATGCTGTAACCAACCTATAACCCAAGATCTCAAAAGTAGGTTCAAAAAGGTAACCTTTACCTATGGAGTGAGATCCCAAAATATAGGTTCAAATGGGACACCAAGTCATAAATAATATGGAGATGCGAGAATCATGCTTTTGAAGAATTCATCCCACGGCATGATATCCTGAAACGAGTAAGGTTGAGTTTATTTTTTACTTTTTAATTTTTAAACTCTTAATGATGTTTATATCTCTATTTAGAGTGGGGTACTTTCAGGAGTACTCTTGATAAACTCACCTATATGAATGTGAAAGTGTGGCCGCTTTCTATGAGAATATGGGCAGTTCTCTAGATCATTCATTAAACTGGGATACAAGAACAGGGCCGTAATGTGCTGGCTTTAGACTTTACACTAGTATAGTCGTGTGTGTTAAGCAATCTTTTATCTCATAGAGTTCAAGACTTAAGTTCACTCTATGGTTAGATTTTAAGAGAGCATATTAACACTAAGTAGAGGTTCAAGTCGCGAGACACCTTTGCTTATGCACAACTCTATACGTTTTTGCTCAATGTTTTAAAAATATAAGTGGGGGATTGTTGAGAATATATATTTAAAACATATATTGAATTCCTAATAAAAATGGTTTTAATAACTATTATGTTTTTCATAAAATAAATTTTAATTTTGCATTAATTTTGACCGTTATGTATTTGTGGTTTTAATGCTGTTAACTCCACCATAATAACATTTTCAATAGCACCTAAATGTTTTGAAACTCTTGAGTACAAATCAGAATTTTTTGTTGCAAAAAGAGAGAGAGAGAGTTTTTCCTTTTATAACTTGAGTTTACAAAATGAAATGTATTTTGAGAAAGAAAAATAAGTTTGTGAACATCCCTTATTTTTCTAAAGAGTTTTTCGAGCAAGAATGAAGTGTAGAAATTTCACATCCTCTCACAGTGCAAGAGTGATTGTGTAAGAGATTGATCTCGGCTGTTTTATCCTGGGGACGACGCGACATCGACGAACTGCTTGCACAATCTTGGGCAGAGCCGCGAAACGTTTTAAAGAAAGCGACCTAGTCCGCAACTCAACCATAACAATGTTTTGTTTGTTTTTTGTGATTATTTTGCAGGCATAATTCAGCAATTGTTCCAACACATAGCAGCAAGCAAAAAAATATCCTAGTAGAAGCACCAACTATGAGAGGTTACATCAAAAAAAAAAAAAAAAACTATGAGAGGTAACTTCTCAGAAAGTTCGCTATTTTGAGACGATGACGGTTGTGACGGAGAACTTCTCTGATTATATGTTGGTGTATGAGTTGACGGTGGTGTTCTACTAAGTGGTGAATTCAGAGGCGGAAAAAACACACCAGGAGCTGGTAATTGAGGTGATGGAAGGATACAGCCTGGTGGAGAAATTAGAGGAAGAGGTGGTGATGATTGCATTGGAGATGTTGGTAATTTAGGGGGAGGAGAAATTGGTGGTGTAAACTCGTTGGTGGCGTGGATGATCCGCGGTTAATCCGCATCCATCCCGCATCACCTGCTGATCCGCGGATAATTGGGTTGGACACGGTTGGATTTTCCAAATCCGCAACTTTGACGGATTGGACGCAGGTGACCCCTAATCCGCCTCTGTCCGTCCGTTGCACACCCCTACCTAGACAAAACCACCGGGTGCCAGAATAAAAAAAACTCTAAAAATAACGTTCCGACATAAACCCTAAACCCTATTTTTCTCAAACAGTCTCTCTGTGTGGCTGAACCAAGTGGAAGATAAAGAAGAAAGTTAGATTTTCTGATGAGATCTGAAATCTATAATCAAAGATCATTCAGAGTTCCTCGATACTCTTGTAAATTTAATCCCTAAAGATTTCTATATACCAGCTCCAGAGAAACCATATATGCAAGGATTAAGTAAGGTTGCAAAAGCTTCAGCCAAGAAAGAATCAATAGAAAATCGTAAGAAATCTAGAAAAGCTAAGTTAGATCCTGAGGTTTCTTCGGGAACCCTAGATGTACTAAAGCAAAAATTATTGGAGGATTCAGAAGATGATGATGATGAAGAAGAAGAGGAAGAAGAAGAAGACAATGATGAAAGAAAATTGGAAATCAAAGAGCTAAGAGACGGGGAGAAATTGTTGACTTATGAGGAACTTCAAGGAAAGTTGAATAGGAAATTGGAAGAGCTTAGGTCTGGTCAAAAAGCTGGACCTGAAGAGGAATCGAATAGAGAGAAGAAAACGCAATCCTTGTTTTTGAAAATAAAGAGAGAAAATGAAGGTGAAATCCAAACTAAAGCGGAGATTAAGAAGAAGGCAGAGGCTAATATTCAGAGTAAGAAGATTAAGGAAGATATTTGTTGGTTGTTTGGGTGATTAAAAAAGAGATGTTTGTGGATGATTTTGTTAATGGAGAAGTGGGAACCTATTTGGTTCTTCTCACTCTCTCTAATTTCATTATGTTGAAGAGATAATACACTCCCTCTTCTACTTGGTCTATAAAAGACCTTACAAGGAAAATGTGTGGATGTCTAACATCCACTCATTTGAACAACACACAACTAAATGTAAAGTTAACACTCCTATTACACTAGTTTACTAACATTACATTACTCAACAATCTCCTCCTTAATGTGATGTTCTTCTACTCCTAGTAGTTCACGGAAATGTTGAAATTTTCCAAGTGCCTTGGTGAATATGTCCGCCAATTGGTCTTCCGTCTTGCAATACTTGAGTTCTATCTCACCATCTTCAACCGCTTCTCGAATGAAATAGTACTTGAGTTTGATGTGCCTTGCTCTACAATGCTCAACCGAATTTTTGGACATAGCAATTTCCGATTTGTTGTCGCAAAAGATTATGGTGCTTTCTTCTTGCTTCTCTTGAATGTCTTCCATGATTCTTCTTAGCCATACAACATGAGATGTAGCTATTGATGCCGAAATGTACTCCGCTTCCGCCGTGGATTGAGCTACTGTTTCTTGCTTCTTCGATGCCCATGTAAATATACCCAAACCAATAGAAAAATCATACCCCGATGTACTCTTCATGTCATCAATACATTCTCCCAAGTCGCTATCACAATAGCCAACTAATTTGACATCCAAATTTCTTGAATACATGATTCCAAAATTCATTGTTCCTTGTATGTACCTCAACAACCTCTTTGCCGTGCCAAGATGTAGATTACTAGGTGAACTCATGAACCTAGAAAGCATACTTGAAGCAAACATGATGTCGGGTCTTGTATGTGTAAGATACAACAAGTTTCCAATAAGACCTCTATAGTAAGTCTCATCAACCTTTCTTCCTCCATCATCTTTCTTGAGTTTCTCATTCACTACAAGTGGTGTTGATGTGGGGTTACAACCAAGCATACCAAATTTCTTCAACACCTTTTCGGCATACTTGCTTTGAGAAATGAACACTCCATCTTCACTTTGGTAAACTTCAATACCAAGGAAGTATTTGAGCAAACCCATGTCACTAATCTCATATTTCATCATCATTTCTCTCTTGAATTGTTCAATCATATGAACATCATTTCCCGTAAAGATAAGGTCACCAACATACAAGGCAACGATGAGAATAGACGTACCTTTTGTCTTCACATATAGTATAGGCTCACTCTTGCTTTTGTTGAAGTTTTTCCTTTTGAAGTATCCATCTATCTCACTATACCAAGCTCTTGGTGCTTGCTTGAGTCCATACAAAGCTTTCTTCAACTTGTATACTTTGTCTCCTTCTCCTTCAATCACAAAACCTTGTGGTTGTTCTACATAGACCTCTTCATGGAGTTCTCCATTCAAAAATGCTGATTTGACATCAAGTTGATAAAGTAACCAACCTTTTTGGGAAGCCATAGCAATCACGGCTCTAATGGTGTCAAGACGAGCAACCGGTGCAAAAGTCTCATTGTAATCGATGCCGGGTTGTTGTGAATATCCCTTTGCCACCAACCTTGCTTTGTTCCTTTGAACCGATCCATCCGCATTGTACTTGAACTTGTAGATCCACTTCACACCAATAACTTCTTTGTCACTTGGCCTTGCTACTTTCTCCCATGTATTGTTCTCGTCAATGACTAAAACTTCTTCTTCCATAGCTTTTATCCAAACCGGTTCTTTTGATGCTTCTTCAAAATTTTATGGTTCGACCATACAATAGTTGCATCTTTCATACACTTCACTCAACCTATGCATCTTCTTTGGTGGTGATGTTGATGCACTAGTACTTGGAGATATTCCTTGTCTTTGTATTTGGAGGTGTTTGAGGTAGTTCTTCCTCATTTTCTTCACCTTCTTCAACTTCATTTGTTGCTGAATTCTCTTTCTCTTCATCAACAATAATGGTTCTCTTCTCAATTTTACCTTCTTCCCAATTCCATGAAGCTCCTTCATCAAACAAGACATCACGACTTGTGATCATTGTGTTGTTCTTCAAGATAAATAACCTATAACCTTTTGATTGGAGGCTATAGCCAATGAATATACACTTCTCACTTGATTCATCAAGCTTTGTTCTCTTCACCTTTGGAATTTGAGAATAACACACACTACCAAAAACTTTAAGATGCCTTACTGATGGTTTTCTTCCACCCCATGCTTCAATTGGAGTTTTTTCCCATACGGCTTTTGTTGGACACCTATTCATCAAGTAAACGGCGGTGTTGACGGCTTCGGACCAAAACACTTTAGGCATACCCTTCTCATGAAGCATGGACTTCTCCATCTCCATAACGGTTTGGTTTCTTTCTCTCGGAAACACCATTTTGTTGAGGAGTATAACCCATGGTTAGTTGCCTTTCTAAGCCTTCATCTTCACAAAATTTATCAAACTCTTTGTTGTTGTATTCTTTGCCCCTATCACTTCTCAAAACTTTGATGTAGTGACCACTTTGCTTTCCAACAAGGCTCTTGAACTTCTTGAAGATGCTAAAAACTTTGGATTTTTGCCTCATGAAGTACACCCAAGTCATACGACTAAAATCGTCAATGAATAAGATAAAGTATCTATTACCTCCATGAGTTGGTGTCTTCATTGGTCCACACATATCGGTATGTACCAAACCAAGAAATTCTTTTGCTCTCCATGCTACACCTTTTGGGAATGGTTGGCGATGTTGTTTCCCAAGTGCACAACCTTCACATACTCCATCCTTGTGGTTGATATGCTGTGGAAGTCCTTGCACCATGTTCTTGTTGGAAAGCACCTTGAGACTATTGAAATTCAAATGCCCAAGTATTTTATGCCATAACCATGTTTCATCAATGGTTTCCATCCTCAATGCAACATTCTTCTCCTTTTCAAATACAATTGGAAAGCTTCTATTCTTCTCCATCCTGATACTCTTCATTACTTGTCTCCTGTTCTTATGTTTCTTGTCATAAATGGTGCAATATCCATCTTCAAAATGAACCGCGTACCCAAGCTCCACAAGTTGCCCAACACTAAGCAAATTTTGTGCCAAATCCGGAACATATAACACATCTCTAATGTATTTTGCTCCATTGATAGTTTGTACGCAAATTGTACCTCTTCCGTTAGCTTGAACCATGTTTCCATTCCCCATCTTCACTAGAGAATTTATGGATGTATCCATATCAACAAACAAGCTCTTCACACCGGACATATGATTAGTACAACCACTATCCACAAACCACACTTCACTCTTGGAAGTTTCTACGGCACTTTGACAAGCATAAAACAAGTTTTGTTTTCCTTTTTCTTCTTTCTCTTCCGCTCTACCGGCATGTTCATCTCATTTGTATCTACAATCCTCCTCCAAATGTCTATACTTCTTGCAATGATGACATTGAGGTTTCCCTTTGTCCCAACAATTCTTCTCCAAATGACCACTCTTCTTGAAAAAATTGCATTTTGGTACTTGTTGAGAATCACCCTTTTGGTAGTTGTTGGAGCTTGCTCCTCCTTTCTTCCATTTCCCCTTTCCTTTGAAGTTAGATGAAGCATCACCCTTGTACTCATTTTTCTTCATTGAGTTCAAGTTCTTTTTCGATTGAAAAGCATTCTCAATCGATTTCTCGGAGTGTCTTGACAACCTTTGCTCATACACCTTCAAGGAAGCCCATAATTCTTGTGACTTTAATGTAGAGAAATCTTTAGTCTCTTCCAAAACCGCCACAATGGGTTCAAATTTCTCCGGCAAACAAATCAATATCTTCTCACAAATTCTTATTTCTTCCATCTTCTCACCACACATCAACATATTATTAACAATTTCAACAACTCTTGAAGAAAACTCATTCAAACATTCATTCTCATTCATTTTTAGATTATCAAAGTCTCTTCTATATGAATGTAATTTCAACTCTCTTACCTTCTTATTACCTCCATACTCTTGTTGAAGGGTATCCCAAGCTTCTTTAGCTAAAGGAAAATGGATTACTCTTGGTAGAATAGTGTCTCCAACTCCTTGTTGAATGTACATGGATGCTTTTGCATTCTTCTTTCTACTCTCCTTAAGTAAATCCTTTTGGGGTTGTTCTAGAGTTGATGTATCTTTAATTTCATCATACCCATTTTGTACAATCTCCCACACATCTTGTGACATGCAATCAAAGTTCAACAACCGTTAGTCAATCAAATCAATCGAAAACAAATAAACTGCAATTATCTAGTTTCCTTAGTGACCGTGTTTCTGATTCATTTACGAGACATCGGTTGTGAGCTGTTCTTGTGATGTGACCATTTGTAATTTTTATATTGCTAACAAAACCTTAAACATTGGTGATGAACTATACTATGCTGTTTCAATAATGCAATGAGATGATTAAAATTTTCACGTAAATCATAATAATAAAATTACTAGACTTAAGTTTAGGTCGTCTTGTACCTTTAGGCTTTGGTTTAAGATGATAACTACAGCTGTTTTCCCTTGGGGGAACTAATTTATGGTTTTTCTTGGTTAACTGAGTAAAGTTATATATATTCAGTTCTGAGTTTACATGAATTGTTAATGTAGTTGTAGTTGTAGCTAAGTTTGTGATTGAATTCAAGGGATTGGTACATATTGGAGATGGGACAAGAATTGAGTTTTGGAATTGATAAAGAATTGGCTTTGCATCAAAAGTTGAGAGTAAGGGCTTGATAGTGTTGGTCATCTGCACTGAAATGGCAATGAGTTGCAGGTGTGTGTTTACAAGATATGAATATGTTGTTATTGCAACAATGGAAATGATTGAGACTAAGAGAGTGATACAGAGACTGTAGTGGAGATGCAAGCTGAGATGATATTGAGACATGAGCCGGTTCTGCAGGTGTTGGTTTTGTTTGTGAGATGATGTGACTGTACTGGGTTGCAGCTGAAGTTAATTGTGCTGGTAAGAACTCAGTTTGAATGTGTAGAGGGTCTATTAGTAAGCAAATATAGTATCGCAGTTAAGAGAGGACTGATTGTTTTAGAAGTGTAAGCTGAACTTAGTTATAGTACTATAATGGTGGTGCTGTTAATGGAGGAAAGAGGTCTGAGATGAAATGTATGTATTTAGAGTTAAAAGAATGGAAAAGATGTTGGAGTATTGATTGTATTGTTGCTATTGGTGGTCTCAATGCAGGCTTGCAGATGCTAAGTATTTTTCTTCATGGATTTGGCTCTGTAACAGGAAGGTGTATGTGACTTGTACAGATTCAAGTAAGAAGAAGGAGCTTGAGATGTTGGGATTTGATGTTGAGATCTTTAAAATCAGTGAAACTGAATAAGTTTTTTCATTTCAATTAGTTTTGCATTTGGAAATGTTGATTAGCCTTGATATTTTCTATGCCAATTTTGTTCAACATTTTATCTCCTGTTGCAGTTAGTGTGGTCGTGATTATGTACTATCCAATTTTGTAAACGTTATTAATTACCAAAAGGTAGACATAGGACACATCCGGGCCCATGGATGAAGTAAAACCTTGAGTTACACAACCTATTTTTTGTGCAAGAAATAATATATCAAGGTCCTAAATATTTATCAAGTGTATAGAAAAAGTAGAAACCTAGAAAACTTTTACATAATATATCAAGGTCCTAAATATTTATCTAGTGTAAAGAAAAAGTAGAAATCTAGATAACTTTTACATAATACTGTACTGTATATGTTAAACCACTTTTTGTATATCTTTTGGTCTTGGGCCATACAGCTGTGAATCTAAATGAGTAGGAGATCAATCCAAAAACTAAGATATAAACACACCAAGCCTATCGACCGCTGTAACTTGATTTTGTTATCGAGTATATTAGAGAAGGTAGTATGGCTCCCTATCCTTTCAGCTTATTCCTGTAACTTCTTAGAAAGACTATTTAGAGCTGCTTCGTTGTTGATAATCCCAGGGTTTGTTTTTGTATTTTTCTGCATTTTTCTTGTATGTAATAAAATGCTAAAGGTGTTTTTTTTTTGTGATTCAGTAATTAATGACGCTTTATGTGAACAAAGGCTCTGGGACATAAGATTTAGAGGTGATGAGAACTTTAACATGTGTGAAATTCGCAAGGACTTCACAATCGATGCAAATTTTAAGGGTAACGTCTCTCGTTTCCTGAACCACAGTTGTGATCCTAACTGTAAATTGGAAAAATGGTTGGTGCTCGTATATCTGTTACCTATATTTTCTGTCATGATACTCTTTCGTTGCTCATTACTTGCTATTGCAGGAAAACCATATCCTTCCACTAACAAAAAATAGTATTAGTGCTCCGGGTTATGGCATACAATTCTATGCTTGAAAGTTGGAATGTCATCTTCAGTATTTACCTACACTTCTGAAACTAATGTAGATTTCAGAACCATTTTAGCATTAGGCCAACTGACGGATTTACACAGGCTAAAAGCAAGCAAACCATATGTATGATATTAAATCACTGTCATACTAATCTGCTGAATGAAATTGACTTCCTGTTATTTCCGACTTGTTTTTTTTATACAATTGGTTAATGAAAAAGTTGTCACTTGTAAGACACATCCTCCTCCTGAACTTCCGTCTGACAAAAAGAGAAGTAATTTGAGAAGGGTAAGCATTTGGCCAAGCCAATTCATAATAATACTTTCTAACTCGGTTGCTGCTGGTGAAGACATCTAGTTGAAGCCCACAACATTAAATCCAGTACTAAGCATTTCACCAAGGAACTCAGCAATGGAACCACTTGACGGAAAATAAGCGAAGTAATTTGGACTCTGCCAATGAGTAAGACCAGGGATGATATCATTGGTTATATCTTGAAGAATGGTTTCAATGGATTCAGAGATGTTTGGAGCTGATTCGGGTAATCGTTTACGCAAGTATCCAGGTTCAACTTGACTCCTAATAGGATAACTCTTAACATTTTTGTAGTAATCAGCAAGCAAATCAATGATCATATGACCTTGCCTTCTGAACTCATCCGAAACAAGTGGGTTTTGTGAACATATTGACATGCTTTCAAGGTTACCAGTAGGGAAACTACCCATTGTAACTACTTTAGCTGATGAGCGAGTGATAATTTGAGAGAGAGTTGGTGTTGAGAATCTCTAAAGATTTGAATAGATTTTTATTTTTTTTTGACATTATCAACTTAATTCAATTTTGTTTTACAAATTAAAATTATGATAAAATTTGTCTGAACATCTCTTTTACAATTTTTTTTTTCCTTTACGAATCTGAATCCGTGAAATCACGTAGTGGTGTCGTTTCGTCAAGTTCTTCGGTCGGCCTCCCACCGTGGCAACGGTTGTACTAGTAGTTCTCCAGGGGTACATGCGCGGCCGCAACGCCTGCAATTCTTCTTTGAGTTCTTACTTTCTATGGAAGAGTTCTTTACTTTTTATCTTGTAACCTTGTTTTCACCAGAGATTATGGTTTTAGTTCTTTTGGTGTTTCTTTCACATGAGCTTTACTAGATTAGGTCGGTTCTCATCTAGTGTAAATTTAACTAGTAGTTGAGCTGCTCTTATATTGGTTCCTGAGGGGGTACATCCGCGCAGCCCGTCATTTTTCATTCAAAGTTTTATCATGACTGCAAAATGGATAATCAGATATACAAACAAAATAAAGTCTGTTCCATACATGGAAAGGAGCATTTTCACACACGTAAAAGCAATGCAAGATTTTATTTCAATTGAGTGAACTTTGGCAGTAGAGCATTTTGTGAATCTGCCAGAAATAGGAAATAAACATTACAAAATTCTACAAATATCGTAGTCATTTGTCAAGATGAAATATCAATCCGGTTACCAAATATCTTTTGCATTCGTATGGATGGTGTTAAAATCTTCCATATCAAAAGCCCTTTATCTCTAATGCCATTTTATTGGTCATAGTTGGTTCCAAATGTGTCCCTTTCGAATATTTTACCATCTTCTCACCAACTAAAATCGTACCTCATATTTTAGTAGGAAATACCAATAGGTCATAGGAATAATATATTAGGATGAGTTTGGTCCAGTTGACTCAGTCAACTGTCTGTTTGGTCCTTTTTGAAAATATAAATTATATTTTGGTCCTAGAAATTATAGTTTGGTCCTAGGGTGACGTCATGGATGATGTAATTATCATCATATAGTGGCAGAAATACCCCTTTGGGACCACATATATACAAAAAATCAATAGAAAATATCTCATTATCTGATTTACTTTCTCTCTCCACTCTATTTTCAAATCTAGTTTCTTTCCTCTCCATTTTTTTTCCTTCTTTTTTGCAACTGCAAGAAACGATGAAGATTTGGGTTTTTTCTAGGGTTTTTGATTTGTAGAGATGATGAAGACGATTTGCAGACATGATAGAGACGATGAATCATATAAAGATTATGAAAACGACTACGATGAAGATGCTTCTTTTGATTTTTTTTGCTACTGTTTTTGATGTTTTCTATGGTGTTGAAGACGAAGATGATGATCTTTTGTTTGCTGCTCGTGTTGAAGATCTCGATTGTTGATGTTTTTCGTGTTGATGATGATTTATGTTTGTTGCTCGTGTTGAAGATCTTGATTTTGATGTTTGCTGCTCGTGTTAAAGATGAAGATCTATTGCTGTTGAAGATGATGATGTTTGCTGCTGCTGTTGAAGACGACGAAGATGATGCTACTGCAGTTCATTTTTGGAATGAACTCTGATTTTTATGGGTTTTTATCAGGAGTTAATTTCTGGAATGAACTCTGGTTTTTATTGATTTTTATCAAGAGTTCATTTCTGGAATGAACTATGGTTTATATAGGTTTTTTATCAGGAATTCATTTATGGAATGAACTCTGGTTTATATTGGTTTTTTATTGAGTCCCATTACTTTGCAAGAAGTTAGATATACAATCAATCAAATGGCTCCATGGTCTGCGCCAGGGCCTGATGGATTTCCACCAGGCTTTTACAAATAGAACTTGGAGCTTGTGGAAAATGAAGTGTTTAAAATGGTTCAAAGTTTCTTCCATTCTAAACATTTGTTAAAAGAAATGAACCACACATTTCTATCTCTAATTCCTAAAGTCAGCAATCCGTTCACCCCTGCTAACTTTAGACCAATCTCTTTATGCAATTCTAGTTATAAAATAATCTCTAAGATTATAGTCAATAGTCTAGGCAAAATTATATCACCTTTCCAATCTGCATATGTTCCCAACATAAATATATATATTGGGTTTTATCATGAGTTCATTTCTGGAATGAACTCTGGTTTATATAGGTTTTTATCAGGAGTTCATTTCTGGAATGAACTCTGGTTTATATAAGTTTTTATCAGGAGTTCATTTCTGGAATGAACTCTGGTTTATATGTGTTCTGAAAAATTAAGTAGAAATTAACAGGAGTTCATTTTGACGAATGAACTGCTACAAAAAATAAGTAGAAATTAACACGGAAAGGTACTTTGGTCTATTTAATATTTTTAAATAATTATGGACCAAATGGAAAAAGTGATTTCTGAAAGGACTAAACAGATATGGGACCACCTAAAAAAAGACCAAACGATATTTTTCCTCATATTTTAATGTTGGCCTGCCTCCTACCACGACGCGTGGAGAGCTGTAGAAGCCATGGGTCGTTTTTTTCTTCGGGAAACAGATAGAAAAGGCAGAGAGGAGTGGCTCGCATTTTGAAATTAAGACGTGGACTGTCGGGGGCTATATGACAGACTCTAAACAGCAGGGAAGTAAAGGTAGGTCCATATTCTACGTGCCAATTTAAGACTTGCTGCCCCAGCTGTAAAAGCGAGTATTGGCTTGATCCAAGGCCGTGCTTATTTGTAAATGAAATGGTCTGAGGCCGTGCTCGCACAGCTGTATTAAGACCGTGTTTCGGCCATTGGTCGGCGGGACTCACTGGTCGAGATAATTTTGATGGTGGTTTTATGTTTGGTGGTAGTTAGATGGTGCTGTGTGTCGTTTTTATACAGGTCTACGCAGTAGGCAAGTTTCGGGTAGGCAGGGGTGGCGGTGATCGGGCTCTCCTTGGCTTGGCGTTAATTTGCTGCTTTGGTCGGTTTACCGAGCTGGTCAGGACCTTGGACTGAGTTAGCTAGTTTGTGTATTGGTTTTTAGGTTATTTCCAGCGTTTTTGGTTGGCAGCTTATCATTGATTACTGTAGTGACAAACAAATATCACTTGACCTTCGAACAACGGCGTTAGTGTCAGTAGTTTGTGTTTTTACTTCTAGTTGTATTTTCAGAGTAAGTATTGTTGCTCATATTGTCTCCACGACACAAAGTGATGACTCTTTGGTAGTTGTTGGTTGTGCATGCATCTTGTGTATGATTTATGTGCTGTTTGTGAGCTTTCATACGACCGTCCTCCTTTACTATGAAAACAATACATAAATGCGGCCGTCTGATGCCACTTAACCACCCCTACCTAGCTTGCTATCTCTATAGTTGGGAGCTCTCAAAACCAGCTGACTTCTGATTAACTAGTTCCATATGACTTTGCCCATAACAGTTAGTAGTAGTTAATGTAGACTGTCGGGAATTAAAATTCTCTTCTCATATTAATACTTCATCTGGATTCCTTGTAAGGGCCGTGAGAGTGATAGATTTTAGATTTGGACTTTTTCAGTTGCGGAAGCTGTCTACATATGGTTAGGCAAGGTGATATCACCTCCTTGGCAAATACACTATACCAACAAACTTTCCTCTACATCACAAATCCACTAAATCTAAAATCCAAAATTTTATCCAAAGTTTTTTCACACGCTCTTTACATTATACTGTTACTAACTTTTCTATATAAAAAAAAAAAACAGTTTTACTGAAACAGTTCTGTAATTCTAAGAACAAATATCTGAAATTATTTATGAATGGTAATATTCTTCAAAACACCTTTTCTCCCCTCCCTTGTACCAAGATACTTTTTATTCAACTAGGAGTGGGGGGACTGTAGGACCACTATTTTTTACTTACATGGTCCTCCTAATTATCAGAAGAACAGCATACTCGATTTGGTTTCCCTAAAAAAGGAGGCAAGGACATGACCGTAATTTGACTTAAGACCTCCATAGTCATTATCCCTTTTCCTCATTTCTGGCACAAACCAAATGAAAAAACAAAAACTCTAACCACCCAAAATCTGGGCGAACAAGATAGCCATAACGGATTCGGGTGTATGTACACACCAATATTATAAAGGCATTATAAAATCAACCACTCAAAAAATTCTTCGGGATCAACAAATAAACACCAATTAATCATCCCACTGAGGTTTACGCTATGGTCTTTTGTATATTCCTATGATGATATCATAGATTTGTTAACCCACTTTTTTTTTTTTTTTTATACACACACAAATCACCTAGGCGATTCCGTCACGTCATCACACGATGAAACAGAGAACAATAGAAGAAACAAACAGCTTCAGCTTCTGTTGGGACTAATAATGGAAATCTAACCAAAAAGTAAGGTTAATAAAGTAACTAACTCAGACCTCATCCTGTTTTGTTTTTTCATCAAAACAACAACGCTCAGACTCAGCATTATTGTTATTGATTGTAGAGACTAGAGAGAAGAGAGACCAGCAACGTTCCCAAGGCAGCCCAGCGAGTGAAGCCGGCAACACATTAACTCGCTTTCTCTCTCTCTCTCTTTGGCTTCTTTATGCTTTTGCTTTTCTTTATTTTTTATTTTTTTCTCTGCTTCAAGGAATCTCACAAACATCGCTTCAGGAAGGAAGAATTTTTTTTTGAAAGGAGACTGAGTGAGACCAGAGTTTATTCTTAGAGAAAAAGCCGGAAATGCAGATGAGTTGTGAGATTCCGGCGAGCTTCCGGTGAGGTTATTGTTTGGTGAGTTTTTTTAGGTTTTTTTGAAGATCTGATTTGATAAAATGCGAGAATCTATAGGTTGTAATGAACTGAGCTATGGTATTAACAATAACAAGAAGCTGAAATCAGAAGAAGAGAGGGAGACAGAGGTAGAAGAAGGAGGAGGAGGAGAAGAGGAAACTTCAGCTTTATTAGTAGTTCCGCCATCATTTGTTGTAGTAGGAAGAAGTAGATCTCAGACTGGTAGTGGTGTTAGAAGAGTAACTCCGACAACAGCAACCACAACAGCAGCAGCAGCAGCAGCAGCTAATAATAGTGATAAGAGTGTTGAGAAAGTATTACCAAACGGAGATCTCTACACAGGAAGTTTCGTAGGTAACGTACCACACGGAACGGGAAAGTATCTGTGGAGAGACGGTTGTATGTACGAAGGAGATTGGAGGAAAGGGAAAGCATCAGGGAAAGGTAAATTTTCATGGCCATCTGGAGCTACATTTGAAGGTGAATTTAAATCTGGTAGGATGGATGGATTTGGTACTTTTATTGGTTCTGATGGTGATACATATCGTGGATCATGGAGTTATGATAGGAAACAAGGGTATGGCCAGAAAAGTTATGCCAATGGGGATTTCTATGAAGGTTTGTGGAAAAGAAATTTACAAGAAGGTCAAGGTAGATATGTATGGAGAAATGGGAATGAATATCAAGGGGATTGGAAAAATGGGGTTATTAGTGGTAGAGGTGTTTTGGTTTGGGCTAATGGTAATAGATATGAGGGTCAATGGGAAAATGGGGTTCCTAAAGGGAATGGTACTTTTACTTGGCCTGATGGGAGTAGTTATGTTGGTTGCTGGAATAATAATTTGAAGAATCAGTTGCTTAATGGAACTTTTTATCCTGGTACTTCTAATAATCCTAGTGGTGGTGCTGGTGATATAAAGGATTTAATCAGCTGTAATGGTGTTGTTAACAATCAGAGAAGGTCATTGAGTGAAGAGAATTTTTTGTTGAGTACTAATAGGAAGAGATCTTCTGTTGATGGAGGAAGAGGAAGTTTAGCTGAGAAGAATTTTCCTAGGATTTGTATTTGGGAATCAGATGGAGATGCTGGTGATATTACTTGTGATATTCTTGATAATGTGGAGGCTTCAATGTTTTATAGAGATGGGACTCATTTGGATCATGGACTAGGAGGTGGTGCTACACAGATTAGAAGAAGTCCTGTTTGTTTTACAGGCGAGGCTAAGAAACCTGGTCAAACCATAGCAAAAGGACACAAGAATTATGAATTGATGCTCAACCTTCAATTGGGTATCAGGTAATTTCTTTGATTGCCTTTACTACATCTTACTTTGGATTTTTCTTGTTCATTTGATGCTGTTACACTGTGAGGTGCAGTGGATCATGCTTTATTGTGGTTAGATGTGGATTTGTGTTGGGTTGCATTGCCTAGAACTTTGTGATACAGGTTATAGAGTTGTTGTTTTTCAGTATACTAGGAGTGTTTTAAAATTGTGGTTTGATGGTTGTGAATCATCATACTTCTTTCTAGGCATTCTGCTGGGAAGCATGCTTCTATTTTGCGGGAACTCAGGCCTTCAGACTTCGATTCAAGGGAAAAATTCTGGACAAGATTCCCGTCTGAAGGATCAAAAGTTACACCGCCCCATCAATCAGCAGAGTTCAGATGGAAGGATTATTGTCCCATGGTATTTAGGTAATGCATTTTTCTTTTTCTTTTGCATTTGTTATTTATATGTTGCGATGATGATTCAATCCCAGTAGAGTTGTACTCTCATTGATTCTTTTATTTTGGTTGCTATTTAGACATTTGAGGGAATTATTTGCGATAGATCGAGCTGATTACATGTTAGCCATTTGTGGCAATGATGCCCTCCGAGAGCTATCTTCCCCAGGGAAAAGCGGAAGCCTCTTCTACATGACACAAGATGACCGGTTTATGATAAAGACCGTGAAGAAATCCGAAGTCAAGGTTAGATACCCGCCTTTCTCTGACTAATCTGTCTCCTACTTCAAATAGGAGCAGTTTCAGATAGGAGAACTCCTTTCAAATAGTCTACATTTGAGTTCCATTTGTCATCGGGCCAAGTTTTCTGATTATGTCCAAATTCTGCTCCCATTTTCAGGTACTTCTTAGGATGCTTCAGAGTTACTACCAACATGTTTGTCGGTATGAGAACTCCCTGGTTACGAAGTTTTTTGGGGTGCACTGTGTGAAACCAATCGGAGGTCAAAAGGTGCGCTTGATGGTCACTTCAATTTGTTAAAATGTTCATCAATACCTCAAAGAAGCTTTATAACTTGATTTGTGCTCTAATTCGTTCTTGTATTGACTTTCAGACACGTTTCATTGTAATGGGCAATTTGTTCTGCTCTGAGTATCGTATCCACAGGCGATTTGACTTGAAGGGTTCCTCCCATGGTCGAACAACCGACAAACCCGAGGGCGAGATTGATGAGACTACCACCTTGAAGGACCTTGACCTAAATTTCGTATTCCGCTTGCAAAAGTCTTGGTTTGAAGAGCTTATTAGGTCAGTCTAGCTAAATTCATCTTACTTTCGTATTTAGAAGAAAAAAAATAATCTGCTAGGTTGACTTATTCATGATACAGTTTCAATTTCATTGTCATGACCCTTGCTTGATGGGTTATATTCAGACAAATTGACCGCGACTGTGAGTTTTTGGAAGCTGAAAGAATCATGGACTACAGCCTCTTGGTGGGTCTCCATTTCCGTGAGGACTACCCGGGAGACAAGGCAGGAATGTCGCCTTTGTTTGCACCTTCTGGTAAATTATTACCTTGGTTACTTATATGATATTATGTTTTCCAACCTTAAGCCTGTTCCTGTAATATTAAATTCAGGTTGCACACTGATCCCGAAACGTAAATTAAAAGTTCAACTTTTTATCCAGGCAAAACAGATTCAGCTGCTGTACGTGGTTGCAACATTTTCAGCGATAAGGATATGGATCGGGTCATATCTGGCAGGTTTGTTTTTCTCTGTGTTACTTGAGAGATTAGTTAATCATAATTTGTTGTTAAGTGAACTCAAATTCTCAAAATACCTTCTTGGAATACTTCCAAAAAATCTTTTTCACATAGATTTAGGGTATCCATCAGTTATCTTGTGGTTAGGATTTTCTGTTCATTTTCTTATGGATCAAGGTGTCTTAAATCATTTTGCTTTTTCTAGTTTAAATCTGTTAGTTGGAATAATTGAATAAGGCCTTGTGTTCTATGCCTAACTGAAGGTAGTTATATGGACAACAGTTGTGAAGTGGGGTACATACAGCTTGTGGTCTCTAGTATTCCTAGATAAGAATGAGGTTGTTTCTGGTGGTGTTTGTAAGATCTAACTTAGGCAACTGAACATATACTTTCATGATTGACGGGCCGGGTGGTACCAAATGGAGATCCTGAATAGATGTAAAAAATGCTCTGAACATGTAGTCATTAATTAAATGCCTTGTTGCCAACTCTTACTTCCAACAACTAATGGCGATATTTAAACCATAGCCTCTTGACCTAGGAATAATAGTATATTGTAGATGCAAAGAGTGATGGCAAGAATTTATATACCTATATCATTAAAGTCTAGTATTAATGTTGATCGACTCCAAATTAAAATTGTCTTCTTTGATGTCATCTCCAATAATTTATTTTACTTGATCTACATGAATGAAGGTGGGTCAGTTTGTTCCTTATATATATAAAGATGTTGAATTTATTTGGATTTGTTTTTATCAGGAAGCCATTAATCCGGTTGGGTGCCAACATGCCAGCAAAGGCGGAACAGGTGCCTAGAATCGAATTTGATCAGTACAGCCCATTTGCAAATGGAAACTCCATCGGTGCATTCAGTGGTGATGTGTATGATGTAGTCCTTTACTTTGGAGTCATTGACATTCTCCAAGACTACGACATTAGCAAGAAACTAGAACATGCCTACAAGTCATTGCAGGCTGATCCCACATCTATTTCAGCCGTAGATCCAAAGCTCTACTCGAAGAGGTTTCGTGATTTTGTTGGAAGGATCTTTTTAGAAGATAAATCGTAAGAGAAGTATAGCAACACACGAGAGAAAAGTTCAAACAAAAGAATCGATCACTGGTCGAAATGAATGTCCTGTCCGGATGCATACTTACTAAAAGCCTAACTGCAGGACAACAAGGATTTGTTATACATTTACCATGCTGTGAAAAAAAACAGCTTTGGTAACTTTGGAACGACCGGTTCGAATTATGATTGGGTTGGTCCAGCCATGGTTGAATTTTGGTAAGCAGCCATGATAGAGAAGAGGTGGAGGGGTGATGAAACAAAGTAAGAATGTTGTATATGTCTTTGAGAGAGAGAGAGAGAGAGAGAGAGAGATTTGGAATCTGACTGATTATATTGTTGATTTTTTTTCTTCTTTTTCTTTTTGTTGGTGGTTAACCAAGAAATGTGAAGATTGGGAAGATAGATATAGAAAAAACAAATAGATGAAAAAAATGTTTGTGGGTGTAGTTTTTGGAGAAAGAGATAGTGAGAGAGGAGATGGGGATTTGGAATAAGAAATGTACAGCTTAAAAGGATAGATGATGGGAAATTTAAGATTTTTGTGGGGGGTTTTCAGATCTTTCTCTTCTAATCTAAAGAATGTGGAAATTATCTATAAATCTTTTCCTACATCTGTTATGTTACTTATGTACCTCTGTGTATACATTCTTTTGTATTCTTCTCTTTTTCTTTATTTATGCAGAGGAGTGAGTGAGACATGAAAAGGCGAGAAAATCATATGCTTCTTTTAGGAGGGAAGAACATTGACCAACTACCAAGTCTGCTCCGCCGTCCGATCTTAATCAGCAAATATTTAAAGTAGTTGGTTGCTGACTTGGGTTTATGGAAAATTAGACGGGGAGACAAGAATGGGTAGCATTGTTAAATGAGTTGGATTATTGGGGATCGTGATGATGTAAAACAGGTCAATGTCTGTTCGCTTGGCTGGCCATTTTCTTTATCTTACTTGCTCCAGCCGAATCTCTCCGTACTGAAACCATTCTTTCTCGTTTCTCCCTCCAATTTGTTTTCTTCAACTCATGAAATTTTAATTTGTTCTTCAGTTTGAAATCCTAACGCCAGGCCTGTAGGCGTAGGTGCGTCCAGTTTGATACGACTGGACGAAAATTATAACCAAATTTATACCAGCAATGAGTAAATCCGGTGAGAATTACCGAGTGAGATAAAGGGGATGGGACCCACTTTACCCATTCCCTATCTGACCATTCATTCTCCCTCACGGGATTTTCCCGGTATAATTGGGCGTGTAGCATTACTCTATTTATACGTTGAAAGTTTTTCTTTGGACTTAAAATAATACTCCAATAGTAAATAATTGTAGTATAAACTATAAAGTATAAACCATTAGATGTATAAAATTCGGGTTCAGTTTTCGGATAAGAAACCATTTTATTAATATACCACTTTAATATAAATCCATTAGCTTAATCACGATAAGATGAACTTTTGGTTATTATTACTCGACGCGTAAGGGCAATTGCTATGGTGATTGACAAAATTTATTTTGGTTATTATTACTTGACGCATAAGGGCAATTCCAATGACGATTGACAAAAAAATAAATTTGTTGACCCAAGTGGATGGGCAAACTAGTTTTTGCACTATGGAAAATGCAATGGGAGGATGGGCACCTAATGTGCGAATTAACTAAGACCGCACGGTCGACATAGATCCGCTGTTGGGTTTACCTAGTCTGTGAACGGCTGCTTTTAAACGGTCGCCGGAAACATTAGTTTTCTACCCCAATCAATACCACTCGAGTTTGATCTCCCAAATTCACAACAATCTTTCATCCAATCAATCTTTTTTCAATTTTAATTGCTTTCAATTTTCAACCATGAATTCTGATTTTGATTCATTTGAGGAAGATATGGACATGGATGAAGCCTTGTATGAAGAAGAGGAAGAAATGCATATAGAATTTTTGCGTCAAATGGATGAAGACGCAATTCAAGATAGAATGAGGCGAAATGTTATGTTACAATTACAATCAGGGATGATACCAAAGTCGTTAGAGCCACATGAAGTTATGACCAGAAGGTGGACATGGCGAGATCGACATTTTTACCACGACAAGATGATGCATGATTATTTTAATCATGGATGTGTCTATCCCGACGAGGATTTTCAACGTCGATTCCGTATGGGCTGCAACTTGACGCAAAGGATTTTTGCCGATCTTGGTCAGGTACAACCTTTATTTAATTATCAGTATGATGCATGACATGTACGAGAATTTAGTTCCGAACAAAAAGTCACTGTCGCCATCCGTACGGCGTACCAGCGGATTCCATAGATGACTACATCCATATTGGCAAAACAATCGCTTTTAGGTATCTCAAATTGTTTTGTGAAACAATAATCGAGCATTTTGGTTCACTTTTTAAAGAAATCCTACTCAGGAAGATGTTCAAAGAATCACTGCCGGAAACACCACGAGGGGTTTTCCAGGAATGTTACTTAGTCTTGACTGCATGCACTGGACGTAGCATGCGTGTCCGGTTGAATGGGCAGGCCAATATAAGAGTCATTATCCAAAACCAATTGTAATTTTGGAAGCTTCGGCTACTTATGATTGTTGGTTTTGTCATGCTTTTTTGGACTCCCGGATTCAAAAAAACAATCTCAACGTTTTGCATAAGTCACCAATGTTTGAAGATCTTAAGCATGTGATCGCGCACACTGTAATTTCACCATCAATGGTCATGATTTCACTCAGGGGTACTATCTAGCCGTCGGGATCTTTCCGGAATGGTCAACTATGGTTCAATCTTATAGTCAGACAGGCTTTGGACCGACGACTGCGAAGGATATGAAGTACTTTAACGACCAACAAATGAAATGCAGGAAGGATGTTGAACGTGCTTTTGCCACACTGAAAAGGAAGTTCACCATCATAGCTGGGCCGGCACGCTTTTTGATCTTCAAGAAATGGATAAAATTAAGCTAACTTGCACATTCTGCATAACATGGTCATTGAGGAAACCAGATGTGATCCAACCTGGACTAGTTTTCCATACGAATATTTGAGACCAAGGCTTGTGGTGCAGCATGGCCGCTCGACAAGAGAATATAGACTTGCCACTGACAGAATCCAAAACCGGGGACTCTAAGGACAGCTAAGTGAAGATCTAACTAAACATCTTTGAGATTTAAAAGGAGCAAGAGACAATGTGCAAGGGTGAGGCCAAGGAAGATATATGTTATTTTTCAATTTAATGGTGGTATTTTAATTATATGTAATGTTGTTTAATTTAATGTAGTTTATTTTAATGCGGTGAGACTAAACTTAAAATTAAAATTAAGGCAATTATATTAAAAGTAATGTTAACTAAATCATTACATTAAAATTAAACTTAACTAATAAAAATAAAATAAAATAAGCTACATCTAATCAATGAGATATTCATCTTCGTCTTCTTCTGAGGCATCATCGTCATCAGCTTCGTCTTCCACATTCTTATACTGGCCAGGTTGTTCAGGGACTTGTTGTTCCGCCTTATCCATTTTCCTGGTCCATATAGCAAGTTGTCGTGCATCCATTGTTGAAGTGTTCAAGGAGAGTCGCTTGTTCATCTAAAAATCCTTGTAGTGTTGTTTTCGCGAAAGACGACTTTTTCGAAGTTTCCTTATTGCAACGCCACGGTCACTGCTTCTATCTTAATCTACATTCAGATTGAATTCCTTGTACTCAGAATAGTTGAACTCGTTTGAACCTCCTTCTACTGCTGCTCTTTATGTTGCGTCTCTCGTTGCTTTTCCATCTTTCTGACCCTCTCCCCTTCTTCTCTTGACGTTGGTACTAACGTCCAGATTTGTGTTGTATTGTTCCTGACTACTTGGAGACCCAGCATATGGAGTTCCATTTTCTTCTGGTGAGGAAGCAGGCCCACCATTCTGAAAATCCTGCAAGATTGGACCATGTGGTGATCTCGCAGGCACTTGATCACCTTCTAACAAGTAGGGATTAAACATGTTAAGCACCTTCTGAATTGTGAAACAAGATTCATGTTGGAAACTAGTTTTATGGGATCTTTTCCACTCTTCCCGACATTTTCATTCCACATCCAGTTCACCTTCACCACTTCTTTTGGAGCGCCACATTTGCATGATCAAACCTTCGTATTCACTAACGTATTCACTAATTGCGTGAAAACGATGAGACAACCCGTCGGCATCACGACTATTGATGTTACCGGTTTCTTCATAAAAAAATTGAAAAATCTTTCCAGAAAAAGTATTATTTTCTTGTTGGAAACCATTGATTTGATCTACTATAAATAATACATAATTCCTACAAATTGATTCGTCTTCATCTATCGTATACTTGACACCATGAATTCTAGTGTTTCTTCGTTGTGATTATCGCGTTTGTTGTTTTGATTGTTGTGTTCGTTGCGATTGGGATGCCATATTTGTTAGAAAAAAGGATTTTTAGAGTTTTTTTTTTCCTGATATATTGAGATGATATGAGTAGTTGTGCATGAAATGAAGGAAAAGTGAGTATTGAGATGGTATGAAATTGTGAAATTTTGAGTTAGAGATATAGAAGGTGAGAGTTTTAAGTTCGAAATGAGTTGAATTTATAATGAAAAGAGTAAGAGCCATTGGATGATGTAATTGAGATGTAACCGTTAGAGGTTGAAGATTACCCGCTGGTGAATTTACGCAATCCGCGCGGTTTTCCTTTACCCGTAAGCAACTTTTTCTCATCCGCGCGGTTTTAATTTAGGCGCGCGGCTAATGATGGTCCGCACTCAACAAATCATCAAATTTGTTGGTTTCCCCATCCATTTTTCATGTTTATTGAGTCCATAGTGTGAGCAAAATGAACAAATCATGGATTTGTTCATTCCATAGGAATTGCCCTAACCAAACGCAAAATTAATGATTTGATGATTATTGAGTCAAAGACATAACCACACGACTATGGATAACTCTTGGCCAAGTGAGCAAGTCTTTGCCACTGGTGGTCGAAACTTGTCCCTTGGACCAACAGTTGATCACCATCCTACAACTCCCACACTAACCTCATTTCAGCTCAACATTTTTTTAACATTCTTTCTCTAATAATGTTGCACATGTTTTCATTTAAAATTCCCATTAATAACAAAAAAAATTACTCATATTTTTACCTTATTTCAAATTTTTGACTTCATCATCCATACCCAAGTATCTACAAATGTGTGAATGAGAAAAATGTATGAACTTAATATATTAGGACGAATATTAGAAAGGTTGAAGAAAATGGTCGTTGATTAGTAATACAATAGGCATTGAAAATAATGCAATAAGGAAGAACCAAAATTTTCATGAGTATCTTTAACCAAGAGATTCAAATTTCAAACTATTAGATAAAAATGATAAATATTACAGAGTTTTTACTCGAGTGTATCATATTTCCAAAAGGCTCTTAGCAGTTTTCCAGTTCAAAAGATAGAAAGTGTTTCAATGTTATTATTTTAGCTCCGTAACAATTGGGCCAATTATGGGTTCTTATGCTGGACCCCGCCATCAACTATTGAAAAGAGTATTCCGAACTTGATCATGAACATGTGAGTGAAAATACCTTTGATCCTAGTATTATGATGAATCCTATCTTACTACTTCTGAAGTCGAGGTCTAAACACAAGCTCAAGTTATTCAAAAACCTTTCCAAGTGCAAGATTGTTTGGAGTTTCCCGTACTTTCCTTTCATTTCCATTCATTTGGATCAAGAACATACAGGGTTGCAACTTGCAAGCAAGTGGTTTTTATTTTATTTTATTTATGGAGTGGTGACCCTTTAATTTCCAATCCTCTCTTTGTGTCTCTGAAAAGTATTTGTTATTTGGTGCAATGCAGTAGTGAAACAATGCATAGAGTAAAGTTGCATCGCAACATTCACACCCCATGTGTTATAGAGTATGAATTTTTTATTTCTCTTTTTCCAAACTTTTGAAGAAGAAAAATCCAATGACAACCAACATTGATCTCAGTCCAAGTCTGGTATATAGTTTTAAGACGCAAAACAAACTAATCTGTTTTGATTTCTTTATCTCTAGTTTTCCATCGCTTCTCATGTTTCTTACCCTTGATAACTTCTTTCTTGTGAGAACTTTGACGACCCTTGTATTTATTCTTTCTGATTCTTTTGGTATAATCTTGTTTAGCCTTCGATTTCTTTTCATCTTTTTACATAAATTGTATCAGACTTTTAATTAAGTGATTTGGGTAAAAGAGAATCCGATCTGCAGAAAACTTGAGAAATTAATAAGAATAGGAAACAGATTGGGATTGTATTTAACAGAAACCATGTGATAGTCACCAAAACCTGCACTATCATCTTTTCATCCTGTAGATAAACATCAGATATCAAAATCAAGATGCTAATTTAAGTTCAGCAAAATATTTTACACCATCTTTACCGATTGATAAAGGAAAAAAAAGAAAGAGGAATCATAAGTAAAAAAGAAAAGAAAATATAAAAAAACAAAAATCTTAGAAAACACAGATTCAGTTAAGCCTTTTGAGGAGTAGTCTTTGGGGTAAATTCATATTGATAAACATCTTCATCATCATAGTCCTGCATATTCTTGCAAATAACCATGATACAACCAAAATCTAAAAACAAAAAATTAAAGTAATTTTAAAATAAAATTTGAGAAATAAAAATAAGAAAACAATTCTATCAAAGAAAAGAAAAACCATTCGTGGTGATTTAATCACAAGCACAAGAAAGAACAGAGACACTCACCGCCATAATAGATACCATTGTCTCTGTGAGAAATCCGCTCTCCATGTCTCTCAAAAGTATTTGTTATTTGGTGCAATGCAGAAGTGAAGCAATGCATAAAATATTTATAAAAGGGGAAGGGTAGACTGTAAAGTTGCAATGCCACGTAACCACCCCATGTGCCATACAATATTGGAAAGTTTTTCCTATTTTTCCAAACTTTTCAAGAAGAGAAATCCAATAAAAACCAACACTGATCTCAGCTCGAGTATGGTATATAGTTTTAAGACTCAAAACAAATTCATCTGGTTTGATTTTTTTTATCTATAGCTTTCTATTGCTTCTCATGTTTCTTATCCTTGATAACTTCTTTCTTGTGAGCACTTTGATGACCCTTGTATTTATTCTTTCTGCTTGTTTTGGTATGATCTTGCTTAGCCTTCAATTTCTTCTCATCTATTTTACACAGATTGTATCAGACTTTTTATTAAGTAATTTTGGTAAAAGAGAATCCGATTTATAGAAAACTTGAGAAACGAATAAGACTAGGAAATGGGATGGGATGGTGTTTACCAGGAATCATATGGTAGTCACCAAAATCTGAAAATCTGAACCCTCCTCCTGTAGATAAACATTTGATATCAAAATCTAGATGCTAATTTAAGTTCAACAAAATATTTTACATCATCTTTACCGATTGATTAAAAAAAAAAAGAGGAATCATAAGTAAAAAAGAAAAACAAAATATAGAAAAACAAAAAAAAAAAAATCTTAGAAAATACAGATTCGGTTCAACCTTTTCATGAGTAGGCTCTGGGGTAAATTCATATTGATAAACATCTTCATCTTTATCATCATAATCCTGCAAGTATTCCTGCAAATAACTATGATACAATCAAAATTTAAAAATAAAACCACAAAAACTTACAGTTATAGAAACAAAAAACTAGAGAAATAGAAACAAGAAAAGAATTCTATCAAAAGAAAGGAAAAACTATTCGTGGTAATTTGATCACAAACACAAGAAAAAACGGAGACACTCACCGCCATAATAGATACTTTATCTTTGTGAGAAATCCTCTCTCTGTGTCTCTCAAAAGTATTTGTTATATGGTGCAATGCATTAGTAAAGCAATGCATAGAGTATTTATAAAAGGGGAGGGGTAAACTGTAAAGTTGCAACGCCACCATGTGCCATACAGTATTGGAAAGTTTTTCCTCTTTTTCCAAACTTTTCAAGAAGAGAAATCTAATGAAAACCAACACTGATCTCAGTTCCAGTCTAGTCTATAGTTTTAAGACTCAAAACAAACTCATCTGTTTTGATTTCCTTATCTCTAGATTTCTGTTGATTCTCATGTTTCTTAGCCTTGATAACTTCTTTCTTGTGAGCACTTTGATGACCCTTATATTTATTCTCTCTGTTTCTCTTGGTATGATCTTGCTTAACCTTTGATTTCTTCTCATCTGTTTTACACAAGTTGTATCAGGCTTTTAGTTAAATGATTTTGGTAAAAGAGAAAAGTCTACACAAAACTTGAGAAACGAATAAGAATAGAAAATGGGTTGGGATGGTGTTTACTAGGAATCATGTGATAGTCACCAAAACCGGCACTACCATCATCTCATTCTAAATCTAAACCCCCCTCCTGTAGATAAACATCAGATATCGAAATCAAGATGCTAATTTAAGTTCAACAAAATATTTTACATCATCTTTACCGATTGATAAAAAAATAAAAAATAAAAAGAATCATAATTTAAAAAGAAAAAGAAAATATAGAAATACATAAAAAAAAAAAAAAAAAAAAAATCTTCGAAAACACAAATTCAGTTCAACCTTTTCAGGAGTATTACTCTCTGAGAAAAATTCATATTGATAAACATCTTCATCTTCATTATCATATTCCTGCAAGTATTCTTACAAATAACCATATATAATCAAAATCTAACAACAAAACCACAAATAATTAGAGTTATAAAAACAAAAAATTAGAGCAATAGAGACAAGAAAAGAATTCAATCAATGAAAAGAAAAACCATTCGTGGTGATTTTATCACAACCACAAGAAAGAACAAAGACACTCACCACCATAATAGATACCTTTGTCTCTGTGAGAAATCCTCTCTCTCTGTCTCTCAAAAGTTTTTGTTATTTGGTGCAATGAAGTAGTGAAGCAATGCATAAAATATTTATAGAAGGGGAGGGGTAGACTGTAAAGTTGCAATGCCACGTCACCACCCCATGCGTCATACAATATTGAATTTTTTTTCTCAACTTCAAAACTTTTCAAGAAGAGAAATCCAATGAAAAGCAACACTGATCTCAGACCGAGTCTGGTATATAGTTTTAAGACTCAAAACAAGCTTATCTATTTTGATTTCTTTATATCTAGGTTTCTGTTGATTCTCATGTTTCTTACCCTTGATAACTTCTTTCTTGTGAGCACTTTGATGACCCTTGTATTTATTCTTTCTGCTTCTTTTGGTATGATCTTGCTTAGCCTTCAGTTTCTTCTCATCTGTTTTACATAAATTGTATCAGACTTTTAATTAAGTGATTTTGGTAAAACAAATTCCGATCTACAGAAAACTTGAGAAACAAATAAGAATAGGAAATGGACTAGGCTGGGCTGGTGTTTACCAGAAATCCTGTGATAGTCAACAAAACCCGCACTACCATATCCCATTCTAAATCTGAACCCCCCTCCTGTAGATAAACATCAGATATCAAAATCAAGATGCTGATTTAAGTTCAACAAAATATTTTACATCATCTTTACCGGTCGATTAAAAAAAATAAAAAATCATAAGTAAGTCTTCGCTACTAGTGGTCGGAACTTGTCAAACGGACTAGCAGTTGATCGCAATGGCTATAAATCCTACAACCCCCACACTAACCCCATTTCAGCTCAATTTTTTACCCTTCTTTCTCTAATAATATTGCACATTTTTTATTTTAAAATTCCCATTAATATTAACTTTTTACTTATATTTTTACCTTATTTCAAAATTTTGACTTCATCATCCATCCTTAAGTATCTACAAATATGTGAATAAGAAAAATGTATGAACTTAGTATATTAGGACGGATATTAGAAAGGTTGAAGGAAATAGTCGTTGACTAGTAATAAAATCATTGAAAATAACGCAATAAGAAAGCACATTTTTTTTCTTCATGAATATCTTTAAACGAGAAATTAAATATTTCAAACTATGAGATAGAAATGTTATATAGTGCGTTTTACTCGAGTGTATCATATTTCCAAAAAGTTCTTAGCAGTTTCCAAATTCAAGATATAATAACAAGTGTTTCGATGTTATTGCTTTAGCTACGTAGCAATTGGGCTTATTTTATGGGTTCTTGTGCTGTCCCCTTTAAATTTGGCCAATGCCATCAACTATTGAAAAAGAGTATTCCTGGAAAAGAGTATTCCTCAATTTGATCATGAACATATTAGTAGTGTTCACTCTCAGTGACACTCTTCTTACACTCTCCAACTGTAACTGTCAGTACAGCTGTATCCAATTATACTTGTACAGGCTGTCAGTAGTGTGAGTTGTCACCTTTCTATTGACTCTTCTAGTTTGTCTTAGATTGGGCATGTCTGTTACATGTTATCTGCTAGTGTATATATTTCTTTTTGTGTTTTCTCTTGATTGTAAGTAAGATAATTGATTTGATAAATGACACTAGTGTAATAATTCTATGAATGATATCCTTCTACTATGGTATCAGACTCATCGTCGATCCTATCTTCCGTTGAATAATCACTATTAATCGTGTTTCTCTGATCTTCATTCATAATATTCAGATCTCTCTATTATTTTCTTTCTCAAAATTTTCCTCTAATCAATTGAATTTTGATCAAAAAATGGCGTTAGTACACTATGAAACAAGAATCACTCATATTCCTTTGAATCAAATCACCAGTATCATCTCCACAAAGCTTAGAGTTTGGAAAAGTGCTTTATTTCCAGTGCTGATAAAGTACAAAGTTCATGGATTATTGGATGGATCTCTTTAGTGTCCTCTTCAATATCTTACATAGGTGAATCGTAACAGAGATACACTAAATCCAGGGTATCTTGATTGGATTGAAGATGATAATACACTTATCTTATGGATCCAGTCAATAATATCTGAAGCTGTAATTCCTTATATTGTTGGAGAAGAATTGTTTTTTGATCTTTGGAATAATATCGAACCAGGTTTGCAAGAACGCCTAGTACTCATATCATTCAATTAAGATATAAACTTCAACCTATGAAACTTGGATCTGGTTCAATGTCCATTTTCTTGAGTGAAATCAAGAAAATATCTGATCAACTCACTGCTGTTGGATCAGTTATTTCAGATAATGAGTTAGTTGTCACTGTTCTTAATGGTATTGGTCATGATTATCATGCTTTTAGTATATCAATTCGAGTTCGGCATCCTCCTGTATCTTTTGATGAATTGCATAATCTGCTATTGAGCGAGGAAATTGTCATCAATGAGAGATCTAAATATTTATTGTCTGAAGCTAACAATAGAGCATTTGCTGCTTTTCAAGCTCAGTTTAGATCTTCATATCCTGGATCGTTTTCATCTAACTCATATCGTGGTAGAGGAAGGAATACTCATTCTCAATTTATAAGAGATTTATCTTTTCCTCCTAGACCAACACCATCATTTCCAATTCAATTTCATTCAGCACCACCACCAAAATCCAATTCCACTTCAGTTGCCTCTTCATCCTCTTCCACTTCTGATCCTATTCCTTGTCAGATATGCAACAAAAATGGTCATGCTGCACTGAAATGTAGGAATAAGATCAACTTTGTTTATCAGAATGTTAACACTCCTCATAATCTGAGTGCAATGCTTGCTACTGCAAATATTTTGGGGGAAATTCCTTGGTTTGTAGATTCTAGAGCAAACAATCATATAAATTCTGATGAATCTGGATTACAACTTGCAACTAGTTTTGGTGGTTCTGAAGTCATTCAAGCAGCTAATGGTGAAAGTATGCAAATAAAAAATAGGTTCTTCACTTAAATCTGCTTCTGATACTTCTTTTACACTGAACAACATTTTACTGGTTCCTCAAGCATCTAGTAATCTTCTATCTTTGCATAGATTTACTAAGGATAACAATTGTTTTGTTACCTTTAACTGTGTTGGATTTTGTGTCAAGGATCTCTCATTTGGGAGAGTAACTTTGAAAGGCCCTCAATGTATTGGATTGTATCCCTTACACTTTCTGCAACAACAAAAATCATCCAACAAAGCTTCATCACCTACAAACACAGCATTTACTTCATCAAATAAAGCTTTGTCAGCCACTACCTTTCCAGTCATCGCTGCTGACATATGGCATAAAATATTGGCACATCCTTCTTACAAGACTTTACACAAGTTGGAAAACTATTAGATTTGTCCTATGTAATCAAGACACCTTTATTTTGTCATGATTGTCAATTGGGTAGAAGTCATAAACTTCCATTTTCTGTTTCTTCTTATAATAGGAATAGACCTCTTGAATTACTTCATTTGGATCTTTGGGGACCTAGTCCTATACCATCAAATTCTGGATTTAGGTACTATGTCAATGTTATTGATGAATATATTATTGGATATTTCCATTATATGAAAAGTCATATTTCAAGATAGTCTTCTTTAAGTTTAAAGCTCAAATTGAAAACTTGCTACAATTCAACATTGCTGTTATAAGATCTGATGGAGGTGGATAATTTCTTAATAATGAATTAGCTTCTTTCTTGTCAGCTAGTGATATTTTTCATGAAGTGTCTTGTCCTCATACTCCAGAGTAGAATAGAGTTGCTGAATCTAAACACATGCATCTGGTTGATGTTGGAAGAACATATTTGATACAATCTGGACTCGGTGAATCTAAACACAGGCATCAAACTATACTTTCAAAAGATTACCTACAAGAGCAACTGAGTATAAATCTCCTTTTGAAGTCTTATTTCACAGCTCACCAGATTACAATTTCTTGAAGTCCTTTGTTTATCTATGCTATCCATGGCTTAGACCTTATACTTCTCATAAACTAGAGCCAAGAAGTGTACAATGTGTCTTTATTGGTTATAGTCCAAAACATAAAGGGTATAGGTGCTTAAATCCTATCACAGGAAAAGTTTTTATCTCTAGACATGTCACATTCAATGAAGAGGTGTCCACTCAAAGCCTCTCAATTCTGTGATTGTATCAATCCTTTTTCATCTGCTACTGTTGATCATACTGCTATGCCTTCTACTTTAGTTGCTGCTTCAACAAATTCTACATCAACATATTGTTCTACTTTACTTCAACCTACTTCTGACACAACTAGCACTTCAACAACGGGTATTTCTCCAGCTACTATACCTACTTCAATAGGTATTTCCACTTCTTCTACTATTGCTTTACCAATTATTTCAGCACCTACAACTCATTCCTCTCCAGTCCAGAACAATCACTTAATGAAAACTAGGAGTAAATATGGTATTTTCAAACCCAAAATTTACTCAATTAAACATGTCCTATTTGCTAAGCTCAAAGCTCAAATTCCACCTGCAACTCCTACTTGTTTTTCATAAGCACAAAAATGTCCAAAATGGCAGGTTGCTCTTGTTCAAGAACATACTGCACTCAAAAATGCAGGTACTTGGTCTATGGTTCCTCCTGATCATTCTTATAACCTAGTTGGTTGCAAGTGGGTGTTCAGAGTTAAGCAAAATCCTGATGGAACTATAGATAAATACAACGCTAGACTTTTTGCAAAAGGATTTCATCAGCAAGCTGGTTTAGACTATCATAAAATATTCAGTCCTTTAGCTAAGCCATCTACAATCAGAGTTATTCTTTCTCTTGCAGTTTATTTTGATTGGCCTATATCTCAACTGGATGTAAGCAATGCATTTTCACATGTTTCGTCCACAGTAGTTGTGTACAACAAGTGCCGACAGCGATATATTCAGCTTCACAGGTTGAAAGAGACTGAGAATTTTGTTTCTTACTGTGCCAGGCTACAAGATTTTGGCTAACATAGAAACAACCACCAGAGGTGCTTTTTTGATCCTCTACACATCCTGCACAATCAACATCTGAGTAGGCGAAAAACCTATTATTAGTGTCCATAGAGTATGATAAACCATAGTCAGTGGTTCCTTTGACATATCTAAGGATTCTTTTCGCAGTTTAGAGATGAAATTCTTTTGGATTTGCTAGGAATCTAACACAACATTCTACAATGAAAGCAATATGTGGTCTGGTTGAAGTTAGATACAACATACTACCAATCATGGACCGATAAAGTTTCTGATCAACAGAATTTTCATTGGCATCAGATTGAAGTTTTCCAGTGGTGGGCATTGGGATTTCCATAAGAGTTGCTTCCTTTAGATCAATTTTTTTAATAAGATTTCTGGCATATTTTTCTTGCGATAAAAAATGTTGTCTTTTTTTTGCTGGATTCGTTATCCCAAAAAGTATAATAGTTCTTCTACATTACTCATTTCAAATTCACTACTCATAATATTTAAGATTTCATCAGTGAGATTTTTAGAGGTAGATCCGTAGATGATATGGTCCATGTAGATTTGTGCGACTAGAACATTCTTTCCATTCCATTTGGTGAAAAGTGTCTTATCAGCACCACCTCTAGAGAACCCTTTTTGAAGTAAAAAGGATGTCAATTTATCATACCAAGCTCTTGGAGCCTATTTTAAACCATAAAGTGCCTTTCTGAGTCTAAAAACATGATCATGAAAAGGTTTATCAAGGTTTGATTTAATATCCATTTGAAAAGGTTTATCTCTAAGATTGCAAGCATAAGCAAGTAAAAGTCCAATGGATTCTAAACAAGCTAATGGAGCAAAGGTTTTATCGAAATCAATACCTTCTATTTGCGAATATCCTTGAGCAATGAGTCTGGCCTTATTTCGAACATC
The DNA here is from genome assembly GCA_023531105.1 of Papaver atlanticum. Taxonomy (NCBI): domain Eukaryota; kingdom Viridiplantae; phylum Streptophyta; class Magnoliopsida; order Ranunculales; family Papaveraceae; genus Papaver; species Papaver atlanticum. The sequence goes on along the minus strand of JAJJMB010000948.1, from coordinate 8,101,617 downwards.
AGTTCCATATTCATCTGATTTGTTCTTGAAGATCCATTTTTTCCCGACAATATTGACTCCTTATGGCTTTGGAACACGTTCCCAAACTCCTTGCCTTTCAAGCTGATTGAGTTCCTCATGCATTGAGTTCAACCAAGAAGGATCATTAAGAGCTTCTTCGACATTTTTTGGCTCTGTGGAGGAAAGAAAACAAGTGTAATGACACATATTCTGAAGTTCCCTGCGAGTTATCACCATGGCATTAGCATCTCCAATGATATCATTTTCAGAATGTCTAAGATGTACCCAATTTGGAGGATTGTGAGTTTTACTTTCAATGTTGTTAGGGGTTTCAACAACACTGTCCGTGTCATCTTTATTATCTGGATCACAAGCTATTGGCACAACTAGAGGTTCTTCCTCATTGAGTTTTTCTTTGTTCACAGTTTCTGAAGAAGGTAGCTGATAAGCACATAAATGCGACGCATTTTCACCCATAATTACATTAGCTGAGACTCTTTTTATCACTAACAAACTTGTTTATAGGTATTTTTGGAAATAAATATTTTTGAAAAATTCGGCTCGAAAAGTTGCTAAAGACACCCTGATTTTGGATAAGGGCACCCCCAGAAGAGTTGATAAAGGCACCCAGGAGTTTTTCACTATTTACAGCCAAAAAAATACTCTTTGTACCCCACAAATTGCTATTTACACCTCATGAATTGCTAAATGTACTCCAAATTGCTAAAGGGAACCCGGTTCCGGATAAGGGGCACCTTCATCTCCTACCTTTTGAATTCTGTTTTTGGCGGGAAAAATTAAGGCTTACTCCGGCAGAATTAGGGTTCGTGTTTTGGACCAGTTTTAATGAGACTAAAGCCCTCAAATTGATTGGGGTTATTGATTTAGGCTAAACAGGGATGATATGGGTTTTTGATTCGCCTACAATTGACTAGTTAATCGGGAAAAATTGTTGCAGTCACCTGCCGGAATTAGGGTTGAAGAATTGGATGTGTTCAACAGAGATTCAATTGCTGAAACTAAATGAGTTTGTTTTAATGTGCCTTACAGGATTGGTATAGGTGTCAGAATCGTTGAAGTTTGGCTGGAATGCAGAATTTAATATGAGTCTCGGGTTTATTCTTCTCCGAGAAATTTTGTTTGGACCTGTGAAGAGATTGGGTGAGATTCAAGTACAGTAATTCATTGGGTTAATCCTGTTAGGATCAAACATGACTTGTAAGTCCCTTAGAATCGAGAAAATACGAAGGAGTACGTGGATTGGACAAAACAGAGGTAAAGAGGATATTCACGGGATTGTGTTAGGTGGAAACGTGTATTGCACATGTCAGAGGTACTCGAGCAATAGTTTGGAGTATGAAGGAGTTATAAAAAGAGAATATGTCGTGAAATCAACACCAGCAGAATCGTAAGATAAAAATCAAAGAAATAAGAGGAAATAAAACCGTGGAAAAACAATGGAGAATATTTTTGTAATTAACACAAGAGATTTGTTTCTGCAAGGTATAAATAGGCTGCTGGGATGTCTTAGAAGGATATCGAGTGACTGGGGAGAAGGGTAGAGGGTTGCAGAGCAGATATTTCTGCTGTTGCAGAAAAGAAGAAGAAGAAGAACAGACTACGCTTGTAGTCTCTGTCTTTTTAGAACCGTCACCGTTTCTTCCAAGAGACGACAGTTTTTCTGCGACAGATCAAAACAATAGTTTTCTGTAACAATCATTGTAACAATTTTGTAACGGCTTTACAGCGCTGTGAAACTCATCTTTCTTTTCTTTTCATCTCTTGTAAGCACTTTTTAGCAATAAAAATGAATTTTGAGCGTGTCTACAATATGAGGAGTTAAACCCCTACACTGGGTCGACGGAGGAATCCGAATTTCATACATGGGTAAATTTATTTTATTCTTTTAATGACTTTTGCACTTATTTTAAATCGATTTATGATTTGAATTAATTAGTTATTATTTTATTTGATGGGTAATGCTTGCTTAAATGTTTTGATGTCCCATGCTTACGATTTATAACTAATATTTTGAGAATCTACCTTGGCAAAAATAAGAGTCCATGGTTTTATTTATTGAGCTATAATTGCTGATAATTGAACCTTATGATATGAATTCGGTGAAATCCTAGTCCCAGTAACTCTCGCTTTTATTTCTTATTTTTATTAAATCTTTAAATTTAATCTTCACAAGTCTTAGAGTTCGAATCTTATTTACTACTACAACAATTAAAAATCACATCAAATTTTTGGCGCCACCGACGCTGACTTGTTTTTAGATTAATTTTTAGGTTTATTTATTTATTTATTTTTGTACAGTATTTTCATTTCGTTTTAGATTTTCTTTTTTCTTTTTATGCATTTCTTTTTGTATTTTTTTTAGGGAATTTTTAAGGATGGTGACTTCTTCTGAGACGACGTCACCTGAGATGACGCTTGGAGAATATATGCGTAGAAGTAAACATTCTCAGAAATCGTCACCTGAAATGACACTTGGGGAGTATATGACTGCGTCACTGCATAGAGATGTTCCTGCTCCACATGTGGTAAGTGAAGAATCGCCCTTAATGATATATGAGAAGTATTACAAACACACACTGCCTAGTTTGGAACAAAGAATGAGAATTCTGGAATGCCAAAGATTATATGCTGATGATGATCAGGTATGTAGCGACTCTCTGATTCCGACAGAATATATAGATAACCATGTGGATGATTGTGTGGATGATTTGTCTAATTTCTTAGAAGAAACTACCCGACTTAGAGGTTGTTTCTAGATCCCTAGACTTCCGAAAGTTACCTAATTTAGGGTTAGAATTATGTGCTTCTAAAATTTTGTTGGATTACTTTGCATCCAAATACTTAGAGGACGTCCCTGTTTTTGATACCGTGCATGAGCCAATTGATAATTTCCCAGTCCCAATAGTATCCCCATGTTATGTTCTTTACGCACTTCCTTGTATAGTAAAAACTAGGTTTGGGGGTAATCCTCTATTTCTGACAGTTTCAGTGTCCCCACATTTTCATAACATAATTGTGAAGCTGTCATTTGTAAATAATGTATTTTGGCTTAATCCCCAAATTTTCAGGATGTTAATTTTTGGGAATCCGTTTCTGTACATATCCAGTAGGTAGTTTTCTATTTTCTGTTTACATTTTCTTTTGGTTTATTTTCATTGTTCTTTGTTATTACTATCTTTTGATGTGTGTTACAGAGAATGATACTTTTTCTTGCGTCAATCAGGTGAAATCTTTTAATCGCTTCTCTTTGATTTATATTTGTTTCTCTAATTAAAATTTATTGCATCCCATTATAGGTTGCACTGTTTGAAACATTGAGGACAATGTAAGATTCAAGTGTGGGGGAGTGGTTAACCTTCAGATTTCTATTTTATGACCAGCTGTGTAGCGGGTTTAAAAAAAAAATGATTGTTAGGGTTATGACCAGCTGTTGAGCGGGTCTATTCTTTTGTTTTCTTATCATATTATGACAAGCTGTTGAGCGGGTCTAAAAACAAAAAAAACTTTGACCAGCTATGGAGCGGGTCTATTGTACGGTTCTTATGACCAGCTGTTGAGCGGGTCAATATTCTATTTTGCTCGAGAACTAGCAAAATGTAAGTGTGGAGGAATTTGATAAGCACGTAAGTGCGACGCATTTTCACCCATAATTACATTAGCTGAGACTCTTTTTATCACTAACAAACTTGTTTATAGGTATTTTTGGAAATAAATATTTTTGAAAAATTCGGCTCGAAAAGTTGCTAAAGACACCCTGATTTTGGATAAGGGCACCCCCAGAAGAGTTGATAAAGGCATCCCAAGAGTTTTTCACTATTTACAGCCCAAAAATACTCTTTGTACCCCATAAATTTCTATTCACACCTCAGGAATTGCTAAATGTACTGCAAATTGCTAAAGGGAACCCGGTTCCAGATAAGGGGCACCTTCATCTCCTACCTTTTGAATTCTGTTTTTGGCGGGAAAAATCAAGGTTTAGGTTTCGTATTTTTGACCAGTTTTAATGAGATTAAAGCCCTGAAATTGATTGGGGTTATTAATTTAGGCTAAACAGGGATGATATGGGTTTTTGATTCGCCTACAATTGATTGGTTAATCGGGAAAAATTGTTGCAGTCACCTGCCGGAATTAGGGTTGAAGAATTGGATGTGTTCCACTGAGATTCAATTGCTGAAACTAAATGGGTTTGTTTTAGTGTGCCTTACAGGATTGGTATAGGTGTCAGAATCATTGAAGTTCAGCTGGAATGCATAATTTGAAGAAAATATGAGTCTCGGGTTTATTCTTCTCCGGGAAATTTTGTTTGGACCTGTGAAGAGATTGGGTGAGATTCAAGTACAGTAATTCATTGGGTTAAGCCTGTTAGGATCAAACAGGACTGGTAAGTCCCTTAGAATCGAGAAAATATGAAGGAGTACGTTGATTGGACAAAACAGGGGTGAAAAGGATATTCACGGGATTGTGTTAGGTGGAAACATGTATTGCACATGTGAAAGGTACTCGAGCAATAGTTTGGAGTATGAAGGAGTTATAAAAGGAGAATATGCCGTGAAATCAACACCAGCAGATTCGTGAGATAAAAATCAAAGAAATAAGAGGAAATAAAACCGTGGAAAAATAATTGAGAATATTTTTGTACTTAACACGAGAGATTTGTTTCTGCAAGTTATAAATAGGCTGTTGGGATGTCTTAGAAGGATATCGAGTAATCGAGGAGAAGAGTAGAGGGTTGCAGAGCAGATTTTTCTGCTGCTGCAGAAACGAAGAAGAAGAACAGACTACGCTTGTAGTCCGTCGTTTTAGAACTGTCACTGTTTCTTCCAAAAGACGACAGTTTTTCTATGACAGATCAAAACAATAGTTTTTTGTAACAGTCATTGTAACATATTTGTAACGGCTTTACAGCGTTGCGAAACTCTGTTTTCTTATCTTTTCACCTCTTGTAAGCACTTTTGAGTTATAAAAATGAATTTTGAACGTGTCTACAATATGATGAGTTAAACCCTTACACTGGGTCGACGGAGGAATTCAAATTTCATACATGGGTAAATTTATTTTATTCTTTTAATGACTTTTGCACTTATTTTAAATCGATTTATGATTAGTGTTAGGGCATAGCTCGGTTGAACCCACCAAGCGTTGGTATGTCAAGTTTGGTTGTCATATTTTAGTGAATCAAAACTCATTTAAAGAGTCGCTTGATTACATACTAGAGTCAACTTCGTATATGTTAGCTTGAAAGTTTTAGGATATGAGACTTACAAGTATTACACGAAGACTTGAAGAATGTGAAGAAGTATGGAGCTACAACGACAACATCATCCTTCCTCTTGAGGTTAGTAATATTTAACTTGAACTGTTTCTTTCCCTAACGTATCTTTCAAGTCGTGCATATTGAAACATAACTGCGAAGCTGTGTATGAAACTCTAGTTAGACATAGTATTAAGGAATACAATACGAGGTTTATTGCTTAACTATTAAACGTTGTATATAAGACATCGACATGATCATATGAATGCTGTTGTGATTATGTATGGGTATGATTGAAGATTTCATCCTAGGAAACAATGTTTTAGATTCGTTTAAAGGAAGTAAGTTCATAAACTTGTTTTGTGAATCGAAACGGATATCGCTAGGCTTATTGGTATTGTTATTCATTGCAAATCTATTTTGAATTACCAATATGTGTGTTTAGTATAACCGCTCATAAACTTGTTTATGTATCTTGGTAAAACTATTCACAAGGTCTGACTTATGTATTGGTATGACTTTTATTAGTGAAACCGATCTTAAGTAATCAATCAAGATGGTATGATCGATGCCTTGTAAATAACAACTTTTATCTTGTCATTGGGGAACCGATCCTAGTAAGAGGTGCAACAAATTTACAAGAGGGAATCGATCCTTGTAAGAGGTGCAACACGTTTTTAGTAGATGAGGGAACCGATCTTATGAACATGTGCAACAAGTTTGTAGTTTTGGGAGAACCGATCCTATGGACATGTGTAACCGAATACAGGTAGTTACCATAAGTTGTGGGGAATCGATCCTAGTACCTAGTCAACCAAATTTTTGTAACTAGCGTGACTATGCACAGTACTCACATGGAGGTAGAACCGATTTTTTTTTGGTAGAACCGAGAAACCCATAATTGGTGATTTGATAGGATAATCAATCACATAGTTTTTGGAATTCAGACGTACCAATTCTAAACTTGTTTGGAAGTGTGGCAAATCGTTTCCAAGATTATAAGTATGAAAAAGGACTTACAAAGTAAAAGATGTCAACATACTTTGAACATGTGCAATAACTCTTATCATTAATTGTCCAAAGATATTCCATAATAGCTAAAGGAGAATCCCAGGATCGAAATAAATTGAGAATCTGTTATTTAAGGTTTCTTAGTTTTTATATGCTATTTAATCTCCAGCAATTAAATGCATATCTTTAGAAAATAATAGGGAGATTTTGTATTTCCCCCTCAAAATAAATAGTTATTTTGTGTTACCCCCTTTTTAGATCGATAATTGGTGAAACCCCCTATCCGTTATAACAGCCGTTATCTCCTAATTAATAGTGCACGTTTAATGCACGCGTGTGCCATTAAAAATGTTAAATATTTAAAACCCGGAAATACCTCCCGTTCTGACGGTCCCAGTTAAACAAGTTTGAGTTGTAGAAAGCGATTGAATCTCCGTCTATATGTACGACAAACACGGAAGATAAATCCCTCTCTCTCTTCTTCATCCCAAGTCCTGACCAAAGAAATTATGGTTTTCTGATTCCCCTATTTCTTCCTATGAAACTCAATCTTAACTCTGAAAGACAGTACTTGGAATGTTTCTTCTTATATCATGAATAAGATGATCAATCAAGGAATCAGTCGGGAACGCATGGTATTTTAATGGAGTTTTGAGTTTATGGAGATTGATTCACAACTTGTGCAGCGAATCAGTCAAGAAATGGATGGTGATTTCAATGATTTTGATAATGAACAGAGAGTATTGTGAATGTTTTGAGTATTGTTGTGGTTGTTTGAGGACTCAAAATTGCCGGGAAGGAACTGTAAAAGAACAAACCCAGGTGCTTCAAAACCTCATCCGTCTTGCACAACACCTGTTTGTACAAATTACCAGGAGAAAGATGGTATTTTGAAGAGTTTTAGCATATCAAATTGAAAGGAAATGATCGTTATCAAGAGGACGAAAGCCAAGGGCAAAATCACCGGAGGGTTACCTCCATCGTCCATTAAAAAAGAACCTAAACTTACATGTTACTTTGAACAACTACAAAAAATGGAAGGAGTAGAAGAAAAGAATCAACAAGAAAAAAGGAAAACAGTGAGTAATCGAAAACATTACTGTTTTAGGGTTGTATTGCATTTGTACTGTAATGATGTACAGGGGTAAGGTGTTTATATGTTAATGTCAGTGGAGATGACAAACAAAAAGGGCCCATTAATTTCTAGTCCGTCAAAGACTAAAAGCAAGTCTTTTTTATCTTATCACGGACAGTCTTTTATTTCCAAAAGTTCATCTTTGAATTTTCTTTACAGTATATCACATGGAAATATCTCATTTTTCAATATAGTATGATTTTACAGAGACTACGGAATGAGGAATTGGAATTTCTTTTTTCAAAATCCAAAACTGGGATTGTGTATTTCGTTTATTTATGGGTTTGTTTTAACCTGGTCGAATTTCTGTGTTTTTTTTTCTCATCTTCAAAGACATTCAGTTGCAGAGAAATGTCGGAGAAGACGACGGAGATTATGAAGAAGAAAAGAGATCTCTCACTCTAAAATCCAAACACGTGTCTCTATTTTTTTAGGCGGAAAGTTATTTCTGAATTTTCCAAAATTATTATTTCTTAATGACACACGCGTGCATTACACGTGCACTGTTAATAGGGAGATGACGGATGTTATAACGGATAGGGGGTTTCACCAATTATCGATCTAAAAAGGGGGTAACGCAAAATAGCTATTTATTTTGAGGGGGAAATGCAAAATCCCCCAAAATAATAATTAGTAATGTGCATTTACTGATTATAGATTTTTCTATTGAGATTTCGGTCAATATTTTGACAGTGCATTTCCAGGAATTATGAAAACGATTTTGTGTTTATTGCATATCTTTGAGAATATTCGGTTTTGGAAATTCCTTGGTGTCAAAACTTCCTTGTCTATAAATATTGAAGTTTGCATTTCTAGCAAACTAATCCTCAGAGCCAGCAAAACTACCTAGTTGTGTTGTTACTGGTGGAGCCGCCTATTCGGAGAGGAAAGTAACCTAATTAGGCGAAATCTCTTACGTCCGCTCAGTTTAAAGACTTCTTTGGGATTGAGAAGCTCTATTAGTACCGTTGGTGGGAAACTAGATAATTGCGGTTTATTATTAGTTTTCGATTGATTTGATTGACTAATGGTTGTTGAACTTTGATTGCACCTAGTTTGTTTATGCTTGAGAATCTTCTCTTCTGATATAAGATTCACTCAAACTAGATCGAAGTTTCGACGGGGATCTTTAGACTGTTTGTAGATCTAAAGACGTCTTGTGATAATCCAACGTTAACAGACTCCGTTCTGTGTATGATTGATCACAAGAGATTCAAGTTGATTGTGTGCAGGTGCTGATGTAAGATTAAAGAAGATTTGAAAACAAGAAGACTTTTTGGGTTCATAATCTTTGGTGTGCACAATACTTGTTTCGGCTGGAAAGGGATCCAACTATAATCGGTTTATCTTTGTGATAGATTGGATTGATTAGTTGAGTAGATCGGAATCAATACACTTCTTTGTGATCAATAGTATTGATCGCATAGTCTAACAATTACTTCGGTAGTTGTTGATAGATTGATCTAAGGACCCGACAAAGGAGTTTATTGGTTAAACGGAAGAGCCTTTGTCAAACTCAAATCACGTTGTTTGAAAAGAGTTTTTACCGAACAGATTTGTTGTTCCTTTACTGTTTGGAATATGAACCAAAGGAATTGTTCCAAGTGCGTGACTTATTAACAAGTTGGAGGCGCAAGGATACCGAGGAAACTAGGTGAACTATAGGTTTAGTTGATTGGTCTAAACTATATGAAGTTTGTTTGATTTTGTATAGCGGCTTACTTCTGAGAGTATTCAATTCTAGACTAGGTCCCGGGGTTTTTCTGCGTTTGCGGTTTCCTCGTTAACAAATTCTTGATGTGTCGTTTACTTTTATTTTCCGCAATTATAATTATCGTTATTATAATTTAAAGTAAATTACACAAACGTTAATTCCTATTTTACTTGATAGACAATCCCTAGTGTTTGGTTAAGTCCGAACCTATTATCAAGTAAACATACTTCGTTGTTGTATTGTCTCGGTCTTGTATCCATAGTCAATCACACAAGTTATCTTGTTGTCGTATTGTCTCGATCTTGTATCCATAGACGATCACACGAAGTGTGAACCGATTAGTTGTATTGTCTCGACTCAGTCTATAGACAATCACTTTCGGAGAAAGGACTTATAGGTGGAAAAGTTTTAGATTGAGGTATACCCTCGTCTTTTCAATTTGAATTAATTAGTTATTATTTTATTTGATTGGTCATGCTTGCTTAAATGTTTTGATGTCCCATGCTTACGATTTATAACTAATATTTTGAGAATCTACCTTGGCAAAAATAAGAGTCCATGTTTTTATTTATTGAGCTATAATTGCTAAAAAATAAATAATTGAACCTTATGATATGAATTCGGTGAAATCCTAGTCCCAGTAACTCTCGCTTTTATTTATTATTTTCATTAAATCTTTAAATTTAATCTTCACAAGTCTTAGAGTTCGAATCTTATTTACTACAACAACAATTAAAAATCATATCAAAAATAGAAATCTGAAGGTTAACCAGTAGCTCATCTGCAATATGATTATCTTGTTTGAAGTCACTAATATCATCAATAATAACATTGACTGATTCTATCATAACTTTAGTTCGAAGATTATATACTCTGAAAGCACGACTATCAGATGCATATCAAAGAAAAATTCCTTCATCACTTTTAGAATCAAATTTTCCTCTATGTTCTTTGTCCTTAAGGATATAACATCTGCTTCCAAAAACCCTTAAATAACTTAGATTGGATTTTCTTTCATACCATAATTCATAAGGAGTATTGAGAGTTCTCGATCTCAAGTAAACTCTATTTATGAGAAAACATGCTGTAAAAACAACTCCCCCCCAGAATGTGAGTGGTAGGTTTTTATTGTGAAGCATTACTCTAGCCATTTCCTGAATATTTTTATTCTTTCTTTCAGCAACACCATTAGCTTGAGGTCCAATGGGAGAAGAGAATTGATGATAGATTCCTAACTGATTGCAGTATTCATAGACTTTTGTATCTTTGAATTCTGTGCCACGCTCGCTTCTTATTTTCTTTATCTTGCGACCATGTTCATTTTGAATCCTATTCACAATAATCTTAAACTCCTCAAGAGTATCATTTTTGTGTTTTAGAAATGCAACCCAGGTGAACTGAGTGTAATCATCAACCATTACTATAACATATTTCTTACCACCAAATGTAGTTTGTTGGATATGACCAAAAAGATCCATATGAATGAGATTGAGAGGAGCATGAGTGTTTATATCTCGAGAAAGTTTGTGTGGAACTTTTGCTTGCTTACCCGTTTGACAAGCACCACATACACCTTCTACTTTAGAATTTATTTTAGGAACACCTCTGAAAAGTTTGCGATTAATGAGATTACCAAGCATTCGGTAGTTTATATAACTAAAATGTTCATGCCATAAGTGAGTCGATTATACTTTGGCCAGGTTACAGTACAAATTTGATTGTATATCAAGAAGATAACAATTATTCATACTACGTCTTCCTCGAAAGATTATCTTTCCAGACTTATCTTCAATATCACATCCTGTCATGTTGAATATAACCTTATGACCTTTATCACAAATTTGACTTACTGAAAGAAGGTTGGCTTTCATCCCTTTGACATAAACAATATCATGGATTTCAGGAATACCTGGCTATTTAATAGTTCCCTTCTTGCTGATGAGACAGCTGTGAAAAAGCGAGGGTATAACAACCACACCCAATAATTCGTTCGGAAATCTGTATGGACTAAACTCCAATATAATTCCGAGAGCACCAACTTAAAAGTGAGACTCAATCAATAAATATACGAAAGAGTTTTATCTCTTTCTCAATACAATCAGCAAATCGAGTAGATAGAAATCCGTGAGCCTGATTGATATGAGAAATAACTTGGACGGTACCAAAAACCAATGCCCAGGTGTCCATCAAGTTATATCCAACAACAAAGGTCGGATTTATCAACTGTGATTGAACTACGCACAACCTGTGATAAACAAATATAATGCGGGAAAAAAATAGCACAGACACCAGAAATTTTGTTAACGAGGAAACAACAAATGCAGAAAAACCTTGGGACCTAGTCCATATTTGAACACCACACTGTATTAAGCAGCTACAGACACTATCTTACCACAAGTTAACTTCGGACTGGAATGTAGTTGACCCATAACCAAGTCTCACACCGATTAAGGTACAGTCGCGTTCCTTACGCCTCTAGAACCTCACCGGATTCTGCGCACTTGATTCTCTTAGCTAATCTCACCCACAACTAAGAGTTCCTACGACCCAAAGTGGAAGACTTATAAACAAATTGGTCTCCCACAGATATGTCTATCCTGTATTCTGTTTGTTCCGTCTTTTGATATGAAAATCAAGGTGAACAGGAACCAACTAATAATCCAGTCTTATACTTCCGAAGAGCAGCCTAAAAATATTAGTCACCTCACAATAACCCAACTGATTAACAGGAAAAGTTATTGCGGAATCACAAGAGTCTGAGACGAAGAACTTTTGTGATTACTTTTTATATCTTACCTATCGGAGATAAATCTCGAGTAAATCTTAGAGAAGATAAAACTCAATAAGATAGAACAAGTAAGATCAGAAGACTCAACTACAGAGAAAATTGTTGGATATGGCTTCACAAATCCCAAATGAAGTCTTCAAGTCGTTAACCTAATAATGGTTTTGGAAAACCCTAGGTTAAAGGAGAATCGACTCTAGTTTGCAACTAGGACACATGAAAGTGCCGGGATTAGGTTTTCCAGTTGCTAGAGTTCTACCTTATATAGTCTTTCAAATCAGGATTGTTTACAATCAAAGCTAAGATAGCTTAGTAACAAAGCATTCAATATTCACCGTTAGATTAACTCCTGATTTAAGATTCAAGCTAAGTCTTCTTAGAAATTAAGCAATCAATCTCCACTGTTAGATGGTCTTAGCTTGTTACACACAAATGAAATATACTTATATTTAGATATGGGTTACCGTACCTAAACGTGTATATTGAGTTGGCTCAATAATAGTTAACCGAAGTTATCCATATGAACACTTTTGTCTTAGCCGTATTCATCTAACACTTCCAGATCAAATATGAAGGACGATCAATCATGAAAGATAATCAAATGAATCTAATTGTGTTTCAAATAGAGTTGTTCAATTGTTCACTATCTCATAGAAATATATATGTACAAATTGAATCGAAATCGGTTTGATTCGTAATCGTACAAAGTACTTATACAAGAATCAATTCATGAACATTAAGCCACGATTTGCAAAGATTGCATTCCTTAAATCATAAATGTTTTAGTTCATGAGTATGTGAATCATACATAACGGATTTTAGAACTTCACCATTGTGTTCGCAAACCAGGTACGCGAACAGCAACTCCGGACCTTGGCCTAGTCAAGCCGTTCTCAAACCCGGTTCGCGAACAACTGTTCTGGACCCAACTCAGGTAAACCCGTTCGCATACTAAGTACGCAAACAAGTGTTCTGGACCTTCTTAGGTAAATCCGTTTGCATACTAGGTAAGCAAACAAGAGTTTCGGACCTGAATCATCACAATATCGTTCGCATACTAGGTATGCATACCGTGTTATATCCAGACATGGGTAATTGTTCTAAACTCTCATTTCAATCATTGAAACATCCTTGGAAGACGATAATGGTAATCCCACACATACCATTAGCTTCAAGTAATTTTCAAGTGATCTAATGATCAATACGAAACTTCCTGAGCTAACATCAAATGACTGTCTCACACAAATCATATAAGATGTTCAAGGTAATTTTCACATGCTCATCTTTTGACTTAATATTTAGTTTCCAATAAATAGATTGTTTCCAACTAAACTCGTGAAGAATATGATGAACATAGCTAAAGCAAAAAGCTTCTAACACATATTTCGAGAAATAATAAGCGAGATAAACTCGGCTCGAAATATCAAATGTGTATAATGTAAAAGTCTATACAGCTATACGACTTAGTCTCATTAGAAGATAGAATAGAATAGACTTCTGAGTGATAGATAAGTTTTAGTCTCCATATACCTTTTGTTGATGAAGTTCCTCCAAGCTCCTTAATATATCTTTTTATTCAATTGGTGAAAGTCGTGAAGTCTAAAGCTCAACTACACATTCTATCCTAATCCGAGACATAACTATAAGTAGACTAGAAATCAAGTATATAGTTTTGATCAACTAAACTTGACAAACAAGCTTGAGATAGCAATGCTTGCGAGTTCGACCGAGCAGTGCTCTAACAAGATGCTTCCATCTCCGAAAGTTACAGATCCTCCTTTATAATCTTCTGTCTTAATAAACCATGAGATATCTCCTGTCATATGTTTACTACAACCACTATCCAGAAACCATTGAAATGGTGAGGTAGTTTTGAATGCAAAAGCACCTAGACAACTTTCAATAGGACCCTCATGACCTACAAAATTTATATGTCATTTCTCAGAGAGAACATTAGAATGGTTTTTCTGAGACCTAGTAAAGTTTTTGAATATACCAAACAAATGTTGTTTAAAGAGATTATTTGCATAACAAACTTTCTGATTAAAAACTTTACATGTTTTTTGAAAATGTTTTGTGTGACTACCTTTTTCATTCAATTTTTTATGAGAGCATGAATTATTAGGTTTTACATAACCAGTTGTCAGATTAGATCTTTGAAGAGATTCCTTTTAGGAAAGTTTCAAAGGTTCTTTTACAAGTTTCTTATCAACCAAGATATTGATAATTTCTTTAGCCAACAACTTGTTTTGTTTAACTTGTTTTTCTAACATTGTATGTAGCACAAAATTTCTTTCATCTGCGTCTCATAAGTCGCCTTGAAGGCCATCTAATCTTGATAGTATGTTAACTGAATCAGCAATTAAATTCAAATCTTATAGGTTAGATCGCACCAAACACGTATTGTTAGATCTTTTCGTGTTTGCCTGCTTTGATACCTATTGAAATTACTAGGGTACCTAAATACACCAAGTTTTTCGATTCAACCTATAAGTCTGATACCAAGTGTGATCGTTTATGGACAAAGTCGAGACAATACAATAACAAGGTATTCACTCTATAATATTTACGGTTCGAAACCGATTTACTATAGGATCAGAATCAAGTGATTAGGATTTAACATACAAGTGTAATTTACTTTATTATAATAAAACAATTATAATGCGGAAGTAAAGTAAATGACACAAAAAGATTTTGTTAACGAGAAAACCGCAAATGCAGAAAACCACCCAGAAACTAGTCCAATTTTTGAATACTTGAATGCTAGTTTGGTTGAGTCTGGAATCAATTAGATTAGTCTCCATCTCTATTGCTAGCTTAGGATTTTCAACGTAAAAGTTATTAATCCCTGATTCTAAATAGCATAGTGCCATTATTACTTGTTGTGATACATCTCTATAATTGCATATGAATCATAACCTTTGTTAAAATGAATTAGTGCTTTTACACGTTCATTTGCATTGATTAGTCTATTTCATAGAACTTAGTGCTCTTGGGAAGCTAAACTTAATTGTGCTTTTCCACTTTAGGTTGCTTTCTAGGTAGATTTCACATGTGCATCTTTTAATGTGTTTGTGATAAAATCGGGAAATAAACGGGATATTCTTGTGATCAAGATATCCTAGGACTTTTAGTAAATGAGAGATTAAAATTTCAATTCTAGTCATTGATGTAAATACATGTTTGTGAATGATACCATCCCGTGACCAATATTCTTCTCCTTATTGATTATACCAATTATTTCATTTGCTTTGCTTTATTTTATTGCTTAGATAAAATTCATAAAACCTCCTTGGTTACATTAGAAACTGAAATTGTTTAACAACAAAAGCCTCTCTGTGGGAACGAACTCTTTCTTACCATATACTTAATCCATATTATTTGTAAGTGAGAAAGTGAAATTATTTTTGACGCATACGACAGTGATCAAATTTTGACGCCACTGCCGGGGAGGCAACGGTTGTCACTTGTTTTTGGTTTCTTATTTTTTGTTTTTAGTTTTGTTTTTAGATTTCTTATTTTATGGTTTTTAACCTTGGTTTGAGAATCTTATTTCAGGTACTTGTTTCTCATGGAAGGAGCATACTAAATAAATGGATACTGTTTTCAACAACCTCAACAATATGACAACTACCAATTCCAGGGGTATAATCAAAACCAATTCATTGGTTATGACCAATATTCCATGGAACCTTGGTTTTCCTCAACAACCTTATGGCGGGTATGTGTGTGAACAACCATAAGGATAGGAGGATTCTTATGCTCGTGAACAAAAAGTCTATAACTTTGTAGACAAATTTTTCAACTTTGTACAACAAGATTTTCAAAAAGATAAAGAGACTAGAGAAAAGCAACTCAAAGAACTTCGTGAAGGTATTGCTAACTTGCGAAGAGGCATTGATCAATGCAAGGAAGATATGGATAATTCTAATGTGCATATGGTTTGTGATGAATATTTGATTGATGCTAATGTTGAAAAAGGCCAATCCTTGGGCACTTTCGTTGATAATTGTGTAGTTAACTCAATTCTTGATCATAATAATGATCATTCACTTATTCAAAAGGATGAGTTAGAGATTAGCAACACTAAATTCAGCTAGGACCAACCTTATGTTAACTATGAAAGTGACGGTGATTATGATACATTGCTTGAAACAACTCATGGTAACAACAACAAGGAGTGTACAATAGAGTCTTTTTGGGATCAAGATGAAGACGAAGAGGAATATGATGACACTAGTGTAGTTTACTCAAGCCTTGATCTTTATAATGATCAAGAACCTATTCAAAAGGTAGAGCTTGAGGATGATGCAATGAGTGTTCTAAAAAAGTTCCTTATGGACAGAATTGCATCCGCAAAAGAGTATGTGCCTTACAACGAAGACGAGTATGTTGAGAATGGAACCGATTTGATCCATATGGTGGTTGACCTAATTGAGCTTGCACATGATTGTAATGGTGATGTTGATGTCGAGACTTTGGTTAAGGCTAAGACGAATGAAGAATTGTTGCAAGGTTTGATAGAGGACCACGATATACAAGAGGTAAGTAATTCACTTGAATTTTATAAGGATGAAGAGGATGCCATAATACAAGAGATTGCGCAAGGTTTGTCTAACCCTTTGCCTATTAATCCTTCTCCTTTACCTCTTATTGGCTTGAATATATGTGCCTCGAGAATATTGTTAAATGACTTTGTTTCTCGATATCCGCCATTAGAAACATTTGATTCTCATACTATGGATGTTTGCAAAGAAGAAACCATAGAAGTTCCTGATTTTTATGTTCTTTATACACTTCCAAGTGTACAAAAGACTAAGTGTGGGGGAAACTTCTATGGGGCGATAGCTTCAGTTCTGTTTTCTTGTACTGATATTTGTGTGAAGCTAGTATTTCCAAAACAGGTTACATGGAAGGATCCCTAACTTTTCAGATTATTGGTATATGGGGAATGAATCTTGCAAGGATATAGTCGGGATGACGACTTTAAACCAAGCGCTGCATGGGAGGCAACCCATTGGTTTTGTATCTCTCATCTTTTTCTTTTTCTTGTCTTGAATTTTTCATGTTGGATTTCCCACCTTTCATCTACTTGGATGACTCAATTTACATTGAGGACAATGTAAAGTTTAACTGTGGGGGAGTGGTTAAGCTTGCATTGTAAAATTTTCAAGATTTTTCAACTTTTTTGTAAATTAGTGCATGAAAAACTCCAACTTGTAGTTAGTTTAGAGTCACATAGTATACATGTCGCTAAGGTTACATCGAAATTCTCACAAGAGTGACTGAACTTAAAGATGACAGAGAACGTGATCGGGTTTCTTGCTTGTATGAGAGTTAAAGTTGGATTTAACCATGCTAGTGGAAAATGAGGTGCATACTGAATTCGTTATTAGAGTTGTGATCCCCTATAGTGGAGACTACCCATGTTACATCATGAGAGGCACCGACCTTCACTTCTTTGTACGTGTCTAAATATGTGCTTTTAGAGTGTGTGTCATCGTACGTATACTCCGGATAGAATGGTGAGCTACCCAACCTCCCACCAATAGAAGCACTACTTTGATCTCTTGAGTGCTATTTTATCAATCATGATGGTGACATCGAATTGCTAACTTACATACCACTTGTAATCTTGTTTGCAGTTAGCACCATCCATTTTATCTCTCTCTACACCAACAAATCCATAGAAACACCATCATCATCAACAAGAGGAGCATCAGAAATTCGAAGGAAAGTTGAAGACGTTCAAGGTTTACAAGCAACGGTACAAAAATGAGCAGATTTCAGATTCAAGTAAAGCAACAAGACAAGGAGCATAATTTTTACAAGTTGAAGACTTATGTACAAGAGCGAAGATTACCAAGATGAGAGTTCAAGAAATTTATGATATTGAGACAATACACGTTGTGAAGAATCAAGTGGTTAAGTACTTACACCATGGCCTTTGTACTTGCATTTTTATTTTATTTTTATTTTTATTTGTTAGTTTGTATTTTATTTTTTCTTGTCTTAAAAAAAAAAAAAAGACGAGAGAAAAGTTCATTAGGTTCATCATTAGTTTTAATTTTTTGTTTTGTTTTCATTTTGTATTTAATTTATTTTTCTTGCCTTATTTAAAAAAAATAAAAAAATAAAAAAATCATTGCATCATATTTTGGTTTGCTTAGTTCATTCTTAGCTTTGTATTCTCTCAATAAAGCCAATGGAAGAAGAAATATTCATAATGAAGTTTCAAGCAACAAGGAATTAGAGGAAAGAATCACATTGTCAAGATTCTACGAAGTTCAAGATTTCATCATCAAGAGTTAAAGATCGAAGACGTTTCTATGGATGTTGTGAGAGTGGCACTAACTGCACGTTGAGCGGATAACAAGGTAAGTAAGCATATTCCCACCTTCATTAAGTGGTTGATTTCCTTTCTTAGAGATCGTCAGAAAAATGGGTTTACAAAATGAATAAAAGATGTGGGTTTCCAAAACAATTAGGAGGGTTTTGCCTTCCTACTATTCAACGTGTCTCAGGATTCTCTCTTCATTCCTACCTGGACACATGTGTGACCCATAAAAAAGCTATTTATTATTGAGAGCAACTTCATTAAACCCTTTCTTGTGAGGCAGAGTCGAGACTTTCGATCACTCTCGAACTTGGATTTCTTTCAATAAGGGATGGTTATTTCTCTCTCAACTTTTAAGGATGAGATTGTGTTCATATATATGTCTAACTTCTTATGACTAGTATGAAGAATCTTTATGTCTTCTTAGCGCATTGGATGCTATCATTTCGGAGAACTTGTAAGTTGGAAAAGTAGGTTTTGTGGGTATATCTCTAGTAAATTCTCACGAGACTAAAACTCGTCCACTAGGGACACCTAGGGGTTTAAAGGCTTGTTATACATGCTAAGTGTGACCGTAACCTCAACGAAAGGGAGTTGCATGTTTTAGAATTAGTTTAATTTAGTTTGCTCGAGGACTAGCAAAGTCTAAGTGTGGGGGGAATTTTATAAGTGTCATAAACACCTTAATATTTATCTATTCTTTATGCTTTCTGAAAAAGTGGGGGTACAACAACCTCACCCAATAATTCGCTTAGCAATCTGTATGGACTAACTCCAATATACTTTTAAGAGAATCAACTAGACAGTCAGACTCAATCTTAATAAAAAGTATATCAAAGAGTTACATCTCAATTTCTCGATTCAATCCTTACTCAAGCAAACAGAAATCTGCGAGTCTAATTGAATACAAGAGAAATTAACTTGAACGGTACCAAATACCAATGTTCAAGTATCAATCAATTTCAATCAACAACCAAAGGTCGGATTTCCCAATTGATTGATTCAACGCATAACCTATGATATTTCAATTATATAACAAAATATAATGCGGAAAAGAAATAACACAGACACCATAAGTTTTGTTAACGAAGAAACCGCAAATGCAGAAAAACCCCGGGACCTAGTCCAGATTGAACACACACTGTATTAAGCCGCTACAGACACTAGCCTACTACAAACTAACTTCGGTCTGGACTGTAGTTGAACCCCAATCAATCTCACACTGATCTAAGGTACAGTTTCATTCCTTACGTCTCTTATCCCAGCAGGATACTACACACTTGATTCCCTTAGCTGATCTCACCCACAACTAAGAGTTGCTACGACCCAAAGTCGAAGACTTTAATAAACAAATCTGTATCACATAGAAAAGTCTACAAAAATAGATAAATATGTCTCCCACAGAAATACCTACAAGTTTTTGTTCCGTCTTTTGATAAATAAAGGTGAACAGGAACCAATCGATAACCTAGACTTATATTCCCGAAGAACAGCCTAGAATTATCAATCACCTCACAATAATCTTAATCAACTAGCGAAACAAGATATTGCGGAATCACAAACGATGAGACGAAGATGTTTGTGATTACTTTTCTATCTTGCCTATCAGAGAAATTAATCTCGAGCAAATTTTACAATTGTACTCAATACGATAGAAACAACAAGATCAGATTACGCAACTACAGAGAAAATAGTTGGGTCTGGCTTCACAATCCCAATGAAGTCTTTAAGTCGTTAACCTACATGGTCTCGGTAGAAACCAAAGGTTAAAGGATAATCGACTCTAGCTTATACAACTAGTATCACACATGAGGTGTGGGGATTAACTTTCCCAGTTGCTAGAGTTCTCCTTTATATAGTCTCAAAATCAGGGTTTGCAATCTAAGTTACCTTGGTAACAAAGCATTCAATATTCACCATTAGATGAAAACCTGATTAGATTCAAGCTAATATCTTTTAACCGTTAGATCGAACTTAGCTTGTTATACACAAATGATATATACGTCATTTAGGTTTGTGTAACCGTACCTAAATGTGTACAAGTCGTTGGTTCAACAATAGTTTACCAAATGGTTAGCCATATGAGCACTTTCATATCAACCTTATCCATCTTCACCATAACTAGTTCAAATGACTCAAATGAACTAGTTCAAGAGTTGTTCAATTGCTTAGATCTCATAGAAGTATACAAGACACAATCGAAGCTAAATCATACTTAGGTAACCGGATTGGGTTGGTTTTGATTTCCAAACTCAGCAGAAATTCACGGACGTGTATTTCTGCCAGTATGCGTATGGGTACACATACTTACCCAGTCTACATCAACCATTTAGTACACACACAAGTATGCATACATTTGGTTCCCGATTTTGGACTTATACACTAATGCGTGAACACATTATATGCTTATATCCAAAGATGGTTACATGTTCTAAACTCTTTATTTCAATCATTGAAACATTGTTAGAGGATGTTAAATAGAGGTTATTCACACACTATTTTTCATCAAAGCAATTTTCAAGATATTGAAATAACCAACATGACTTTCGTCACTTGTAAAGATGAACTTGGCCAAAGCGAAAGCTTACCAACACATATTTCGAGAAAAAGATAAGCGAGATAAACTCGGCTCGAAATAGCAAATGTGTATAATCGAAGTCTATATAGCAATACGACTTTTGTCTCAAGATAAGAAATAGAGTAGATAGACTTTTTGAGTGATAGATAAGTTCAAATCTCCACATACCTTTTAGTCGATGAAGTTCCACTAGTTCCTTGAGTAGTTATTCGTCTTTGTATGATGAACGCCGTGGAGTCTAGAGCTCAACTACACTTTCTATCCTAGTCTGAGACTTAGTTATAAGTAGACTAGAAATCAAGACTTATAGTTTTGGCACCTAAACTTGACAACAAGCTTGAGATAGCAACGCTTGCGAGTTCGACCGAGCAGTGCTCTAACAATCTCCCCCTTTGTCAATTTTAGTGACAAAACTATCAAAACATATGGAATACAAAAAATAAACTTTGCAGCTTCTCTTCCACATGCATGATCTCCTTGGTTCTTCAACATTACTCGAAATCTTCGTCACTTCCAAGTACTCCAATGATTCCAAAGGTTGTATGTTCAGCATCATCGTTGTTGAAAATCCGTAGCCATAACAATGAGAAAAAAAAAGCTCTCAATCATTCTTACACAGTGTCATAGTATTATTACACAACATCAAAGTTCAATTGTATAACAACTTTGACAACAATACTATGGTGATATGTATCACCCCCCCTTAGTCAATACTCAATCTCACATGGAAACCACTCCCCCTTGCATAATGATCCGAAAACCATATGTATTTGTAGTGTGAACTACACATTAATTCTCCCCCTTTTTGTCAATAAAATTGGCAAAGGTACGAAAACTAGTGGGATCCTAATGAAATTTCCATAGAGATATTTCAACCTTTTTAGATGCAATCATATAGACGAAACTAAATGCATTCATCAAGGAGTTTATAAAGATACAAGATAACCCCTACAATATTCCACAGCCGCACTCCCCACAAAGATTTGGCAATAAAGCACAAGTTCAAATAAGAACTCTCCCCCATTTAATGTCATTCCCGAAAGAACAACAAGAACGACCTTACTTTCACGAGAAAAGAAGGATTTCTTTGGACAATGCTCAATATAAGAAAACTTACGGAGTCGCACAGTATATACATAAAAAATATGGATCAGGGAAGATCAATACTGCGGAATAAACAAAGATTCATTCTATCTTCCATCACTATTTGCATAATGACATAATGGGCTTAACTTTTGTTTTTGTCAAAAGTTCATTCATTCTTTTATCAATACTTGCATTTCGACGTACGAAAGACTAACTTTTGACAACGTATGGGACAATCATAGTTCACGGACGCAAACACACATATCCCATAACAAATTGCAATATATAAAACCATAAAGATTAATACTGCAAAATCATCTTCCAAACAAACTTTAGAATTTAAACAAATAAATCTAAAAACATTGAAGATGAAAGTCGTTGGACATAGCTATGTGTAATCACAATAATGGCTATTCCAAACTCTAGTTATTCTTCTTAAAAACACAAGAATAAAATTCTCATAAGAAACTTTCCTAGACATTGAGACCTCTGAAAAATTCTTTATCGTCCCCGAACTCCTTGTCGTCAACAGCCATAGGAACATATGGTTCGTGAAGAAAAGAGTCAATTCCGACAAACCTTCTAGGCTGAAGATGTCGAACCAGGGCCTTCTGAATCTCAAGAGTTCTCAAAACACAAGCTTTTATTTGCTGAATCTCCTTTCTTGTCTTCTTCAACTCTTCAAGAACATCAGAAAACTTCTAAGAATTTGAAGGAACAGCCCTTGGCTTCCTCACATTCCTTTTTTTTCTTTTCAAAGTTGAAGGTAACGAAGATCTCTCTTTTTCCTTTGTGATTGATGGCTTAAAAATCATATTAACATCTTTTCCATCAGAAGACATGATAGACGCATTTATGTGTCTATTTTCATCTCTTTTATGTATAGTGTTAGTACCCATTTTTGTACTAATTTTGGTATTTTATCCCTTGTAGGTGTTTTTGGAAAAATGGGCTTTTGCGGTAAAATTGGCTCGAAAAGTGGTTTTTGCGCTCATGGGAGAAAATTACTAAGGGGCAGCCAAATTACTAAGGGGTGACCACTTGCTAGTCGCACCCCTGGTCCGGATAAAGGGAGGTCATCCCCTTCGTTTGAAATTCATTTTTGGCGGGAAAAAAAGTTCTTCGCCGCGCAGCGAAGTTTCCATTTATAGTTGGATTTTTGGAACCGATTGGAGGAGATTCAATCGCCAAACTGAGTTGGGATTGACTTGAATGGAGTAAACAGGGTTGGTACATCTGTTTGTATCGATTAGAATGGGCTAGATGATCGGGTTTTGATAAAACAGGAAAAAAACTATTTATGGAAACAGGGAAAAGAGTATTCTCGACAGTTCTGAGTTTATATTCGGCAGTTAAGTGAGGTTTATGGGAAGATATATTCTCCTACAAGTTGTTCCTATCAAGATTAGGAAGTTTCAATAAACAGAAGATTGCGTATAAGAGAAATAAGAGGAATTATTCAAAACTTGGCAGCGAAGAAAAGAGTTTTTTTTGGGAAGATTTAATCGAGAAAGTTGCGCTTGTTCAGTATATATAGGGTGGTGAGAGTCCTAAGAACACTTATGAACACTTTAGGGGAAGTTTAGAGCACTAGAGAAGCGAAGAAAATCGAGTACAGAAACTCTGTTGCTGCTGCTGAAGAAGAAGAAGACGAAGAACATAAGACCCACAGAGTCAGTCGCAGAGGCATACTTATTTTCAGTGACAACGAGTTACGGTCGCTCCTGTCTGCAGTCACCGAAGCCTTTCAGCAACGATTCAGTCTTCTGTATTAGACTTTCAACGACTACAGTATACCCTTTTCTCTCTTTTAGTCAATTTTTGAGCCATAAACATGTATTTTGAGAACATGATTAATATGAGGAGCTAAACCCCATTGCTGAGGCGATAGAGGAAGCTATTTTTCCAACAAAAAGTGGTATATTCTATTTTATTTATTTTATTGCAATTATTTTATGATTATTTTCCTTGATTGAAAATTGTTTGAGTGATTTTTGTTGAGCAATTGTTATTTCTTTTGATAGAGCACTCTTGGACCTAGGTTTTTGATGTTTTATGCTTCGGATTTACACTTGTTATTTTGAAAATCTACATGTTGCAATAGTTTAGAATCAAATTGAACGAGAAAATTGCATGAATATAAATACTAGATTAAATCACTTTGAACTTGGAAAATAGTGGAATCTCAGCCTCAATGTTTTTTTAATATTGACATCAACTTTGTCAGTGTTTGCTATAATTTTTAATGATTTTTTTATTTAGTTTTGAATTTAAGTCTAAAGTTATCCTTCACAAGTTCGAGAATCGAATCTTATTACATCTACAACTACAATACATATCAATTTTTGGCGCCGCCTACGCGGACTTGTTTTTAGGGTTTTTTTTTTTTTTTTTTTTTTCTTCTATTTTACGTTTTTGGGTATTTGTCTTTTGTCTACAGGTTTTGGAACGTAAAGAAAAATTGTGCCAAGGAGTTTTGTGATTTCGTAAAGACTTGGAGCTAAAGATTAAAGCGAAAAGAACGGAAAAGAAGACAATTTTATTTTTAGTTTATTTTTTGTTAGTTTATTTTATTTTTATTTTTTTATTTTTTTAGGGTTTGTTTATTTTAGAAAAAAAAGAAAAAAAATTGTATTAGTTTTTCTAAATTATTTTGTAATATTTTTTTTTTGGACTTTTTGGACTTTGGACTTTGGACATTATTTTTATTTTTATATACCCTACGGAAGGGTATCTTTAATTATAAAACCGTTTGCAGAGAAGGAGGACAATTACGATATTGTCTCTACACCTTGGGTTCGTACACTGACACAGGAGTCAGTGGCCCGAGTCGACTACAACAGATTCATCCCCCGTCTGGAACGGGAGGTAAGATTCTGAACACTCGCGAATCCCCTGTCAGCGAGTTACTGTATTCCTTAAGGTGCAAGACATGATGCTTGGAGTATCCATATGAGAGGAAATCACAACTTAAGTCTCAACAAGCAATCTTAATATAAAAAGAGTTTCAGGGAAGGAAAAAGGAAAGTAGGGTTACTGAACCTTTATACACTTCAAAGGATTCATGTACGCACAACTCTTACCTTATAAAAGGCAGAATTGTCAATTTTAACCCTCTTTTATTGATTAAACAGGAAAGTCCTTTCCAATATCAATTAGATATAAAAAGCGACATGAATTCCAGACTTTACAATGCTCTTAGAGCAAAAACAAAAGAAAGACAAGAAAAAAAAACTAAAGAGTTTTCTTTTCTTAAAGCCCGAGGTGTGAAAAATCTTGTCTCTTTTAATCAGGCACATGAGACAAGATGCACTAACCAACACAATTTAAGTTGTGCTGGGATGAACAATAATCTGTCCATCATATCCCTTTTGATTGGAATTCATAGAACCCTATTTCTCATAGTTTTTAGACCATAACTTTCTTTCCAATGGTCTTGTCTTATCCTTGGAAACTAACTTCTTTGACGAAGATAAAATCTTACATACCTCTGCGGTCTTTTGAACAAGTTTGAGCTTGTTTGCTAATCGATTTACTCTTCGTTGAAGTTTGTTGACATGTCTTAATTTGTGTTTGTACTTGTAACACTGTGATAGCTCATGAACCTTATGCGAACAATATGAGCATGTCAACCTGGAATATGATTCAGGTATCCGAGATGTGCAAGCTACTAGACACAAGGTAGAACCTGAAAAATTAGACAAGGAGTTTCCAACGAAAATGTCAATTTTTTCTTCTAGATCGGTTGAGTTTTCTTCTGAAAGAATATCAAGATTGATGTATGTATTGCTACAATTATCAAAATCAATATTTTCACAAAGAAGTGCAACACTTGACTTTTCGTCTTTATTAGAATCATTGTTGTCAGACATTTCATCAAGAGTTGCAGCAAGACCTTTGTTTCCAGTGTATTTCTTTCGATTTGGACACTCATTTGCAAAATGACCAAAACCTTTACACTTAAAGCACTATGGCATATCCTCATCATCAGCCTCGTCAGCATCCCTGTTTTTAGGAGGAACGCGAATGTGAGGTTTAACTAACGATCTGGGTTTGTCTCTGGAGAACCGTTTACTTCTCTTCAATAAAAGATCTCTAATCTGTCTTGTGATCAATGAGACTGACTTGTCAAGATCTTCATATGATGAATCAGTCTCAGAAAAATCATCTTCAGAGATGCAAACACTTTTACTTTTCTCAAGTAATTTAGTGTTCTTCTGTGCTTTAAAAGCAACATCCTTCCCAGATTTGGATGTATGCTCATGATCAAAGATCTTTGACTTCCCAACTAGAGTGTTTCTGAAAAGAGCATCAAGGTTATTTCCTTCAACGATGGCATGCTTCTTAGATTCGTATCTAGATGGAAGCGATCTGAGAATTTTCATCACAATATCCTTTTCAGGAATAGTCTTACCCAATGCAAAGGATGCATTAACAATTTCATACACTTTGTGATTAAACTCATCAAATGAATATTCATCTGCCATACGAAGGTTTTCCCAATCGGAATTTAGGTTTTGAAGCCTGGCTTCCTTTTCACTGGTATTCCCTTCAAATACGGTTTCTAAGATATCCCAAACATCTTTAGACCGAGTGCATGTAGTCACATGGTGCTAAAGATCTGGGGTAATGGCATGTATGATGGCATTCAAACCGTCGGAATTTTGCTTTGCAGCAAGTATCTCAGCAGCGTCATATGCACCAATATCTTTCGGTACGGTTGCATCTCCTACTGCCACAACGGGAGTATCATAGCTATTAACTACATAAACCCATGATTGAAAATCACGCGCATGAAGAAAGGCACGCATAACAATTTTCCACCATAAGTAATTTGAGCCATCGAAGACTGGTGGTACGTTTATAGAGATAACACTCATGTCCATAGAGTCAGATCGCTACAAACAAAGACTTATAAGATCTTAAACGTGTTTGCATGCTCTTACACCAATTGAAAAAGTGGGGGTACAACAACCTCGCCCAATAATTCGCTTAGCAATCTGTATGGACTAACCCCAATATACTTTTAAGAGAATCAACTAGACAGTCAGACTCAATCTTAATAAAAAGTATATCAAAGAGTTACATCTCAATTTCTCGATTCAATCCTTACTCAAGCAAATAGAAATCTGCGAGTCTAATTGAATACAAGAGAAATTAACTTGAACGGTACCAAATACCAATGTTCAAGTATCAATCAATTTCAATCAACAACCAAAGGTCGGATTTCCCAATTGATTGATTCAACACACAACCTGTGATATTTCAATTATATAACAAAATATAATGCGGAAAAGAAATAACACAGACACCATAAGTTTTGTTAACGAGGAAACCGCAAATGCAGAAAAACCCCGGGACCTAGTCCAGATTGAACACACACTGTATTAAGCCGCTACAAACACTAGCCTACTACAAACTAACTTCGGTCTGGGCTATAGTTGAACCCCAATCAATTTCACACTGATCCAAGGTACAGTTGCGCTCCTTACGTCTCTTATCCTAGCAGGATACTTCACACTTGATCCCTTAGCTGATCTCACCTACAACTAAGAGTTGCTACGACCCAAAGTCGAAGACTTTAATAAACAAATCTGTATCACACAGAAAAGTCTACAAGAATAGATAAATCTGTCTCCCATAGAAATACCTACAAGTTTTTGTTCCGTCTTTTGATAAATCAAGGTGAACATGAACCAATCGGTAACCCGGACTTATATTCCCGAAGAACAACCTAGAATTATCAATCACCTCACAATAATCTTAATCGACTAGCGAAACAAGATATTGCGGAATCACAAACGATGAGACGAAGATGTTTGTGATTACTTTTCTATCTTACCTATCGGAGAAATTAATCTCGAGCCAATTTTACAATTGTACTCAATACGATAGAAACAGCAAGATCAGATTACGCAACTACAGAGAAAATAGTTGGGTCTGGCTTCACAATCCCAATGAAGTCTTTAAGTCGTTAACCTACAGGGTCTCGGTAGAAACCTAAGGTTAAAGGAGAATCGACTCTAGCTTATACAACTAGTATCACACAGGAGGTGTGGGGATTAACTTTCCCAGTTGCTAGAGTTCTCCTTTATATAGTCTCCAAATCAGGGTTTGCAATCTAAGTTACCTTGGTAACAAAGCATTAAATATTCACCGTTAGATGAAAACCTGATTAGATTCAAGCTAATATCTTTTAACCGTTAGATCGAACTTAGCTTGTTATACACAAATGATATATACGTCATTTAGGTTTGTGTAACTGTACCTAAACGTGTACAAGTCGTTGGTTCAACAATAGTTAACCAAATGGTTAGCCATATGAGCACTTTCATATCAACCTTATTCATCTTCACCATAACTAGTTCAAATGACTCAAATGAACTAGTTCAAGAGTTGTTCAATTGCTTAGATCTCATAGAAGTATACAAGACACAATCGAAGGAAAATCGGTTTTGATTCACTTGAATCGATTCATGAACTTTATAGCCACGGTTTGCAGATATGCATTCCTTAGTTTATATAAATTTAAGTTCACGAATAAACCAATTTTAGAAAGTAACACACTTAAGTATGCGTACTTAAGTAACCGGATTTGAATTTGTTTTGGTTTCCGAACTCAGCAGAAATTCACGGACGTGAACTTTCCGCCAGTATGCGTACGGGTACGCATACTTAGGTAACCGGATTGAGTTGGTTTTGATTTCCAAATTCAGCAGAAATTCACGGACGTTAACATATTGACAACCCAAGACCTCTCTTGGAAATCAAAAATCAGAAAATCCCCCAAGGATCGTTCCCACATAGAGGTCTTGGGTTGTCAATATGTTTTGATTTCCTATGTAAAACAATGAGAGGATTTTCTGATTTTTATAAACTAAAAGTAAAATAAAAGCAAACAAAACAATAAAGCACGCAAATCAAGGATGAGAAAATATTGGTCAAGGATTAGTTTTCATTCACAAACATGTATTCGAAACAATAACTAGAATTGATATTTAATCTAAACATAATCAAAATCCCTAAGATACCTTGATAGCAAGAATATCCCACTGATCTCCTCTTGTCATCAACAAACACATTAAAAGACGCGAATATGAATTCTATCTTAGAGAACAATCTAACGTGTAAAATCACTAATCAAGTTTAATTCTCTAGATGCGTTCAGTTTTATGAAATCAGGCCAATCAAAGCAATCGAACGTGTAAAAACACTAATCCGATTTAACAAAGGTTATGATCCACTTGTGACTACTAGGATGTATCACTACAAGCAATATTCACAATTATGCTACTTGCAATCAGAAATTTATCACTTTTGCGATAATAAACTCCAATCTAGCAATAGAGATGAAATCAAACTCAATCGATTCTAGACTCGATCAAACAATCATTCAAATCATAAGACAATATCAATAGTAAATCATAAGCGATAAAGTATGGAGACAAAACTAATTCATTGCACAAAAATCATGCTTGGAATTCCAACTTATTCCTTAACCAAAATAAAATTAAATATTCATAGTATAGGAGTTCATCACAAGAAGGAAGATAAAACCTATCATGTTTCTAAACCCTAGAATAAAAAGTAGAAGAAGAGCTAATAGCCTGTAGTGTTCTAAAACCCTTGTTTATAACTTTTCAATTCTGCCCACGATTCCAAAATAAGTCTCTCACAGCCCATTAGGCAAGCCCAGTCAAACACAGTCCAAGTCCGTCCGAGTAATACCAGGATCGGTGAGTCAACTCGGTCAGAACCGATTCCGGCAGCGTTCTGCTTGTATTCTGGCTCATTTCCAGCCATATCTCAGGCCATTCTGTAACTCATACTCCCTGCGATCAATAACTCAACTCAGCATTTCCATTGCACTTCAATCCTTCTTACCAGCTCACAACCACAGTAGTTATTCAGCTTTGCAACATAACCAGAACCATTGTCTTGCTCAGCTCCATCTTGTACTGCATATACTGTTGTAGAATCTTGTACCCTGCAGTTCCAGCTCCAGCTCAACCATTGCTTCTGCAAGACTGCAACACAACCGCTGCTGCATCAAATATTCACTATCTAAACTCATTTCAGTCCACTGCATCCATTGTAATTGCAAACCCAGTTCAGTCCCATCTGTTACCATCACCAGCTTGCATCTCTTTACTTCCAGCTTAGCTGCAGGCCAACCAACACACCAGCTTACCATTCTGCATTCTCAGAACTGTTGACTGCACTCCTGTGACAGATTTTTGTGAACTCAACTTCCATTCTACAGTAGCAACATCTTCCAGCTGATTTCAACCACCAGACTCCATAATTTCTCAGGTCAGCAACATCAGTTGTCTCCACATCTCAGTTCCGTTCAATGCCCATCACCTGTAGCTGCACATCATACCAGGCTGAGTTCTCACTTGTAATACCAGTCTATTCCAAGGTCATGGCTTCACTGTAACCTCCATTCCTTTCTCTGCGTATTCACTTAAACTTCAACTCCATAAACATTCAACTGGTGGCTGTTCAGTTCATCTTCTGCAATCATAAACTGTACCTGCTCAACACCAACAGCTTCCCTGAAAGTCCCAACACTGCCACCGACAGCAATACAGATAACCACCTCAACATTCACCATATCCTGCAATTGCTTCATAACTCTACCAGAACCACCATGAGCACCTGTAACTGCACATCATATCCAACACAACCTTATCTGGCTCATACCACACCAACAACAGCTTGAACCCTGTAGCACATCCACACAAATCTAAACCAACACAGAACTGACCATCTCCTTTTAGCCTTCTTGAACCCTCTGAGACACCCATTCACAAACCAGTTATAGCAGCTTCTTAATCTCAACTGCAATCCAAGGACACCACCAATTCAGTAACCCCACTGAGATAGTAGCAAACTGAACTCCACAGCAAAAGCTCCAAACCCTTGTAACCAATTCAATCTCAGACTCAATTGCAGCGCGAACCCATCAACTCATCTGTATTTCAATCAACAACATCCACCAAATACAACACCAACAGAATCACCAACTTTGTCTGTAGCAGAAACCCTAATCAGTCCATCTTTATTTCTCCATTTCCAGCCACAAAAACCATTAAATCCATCTTCTACAGCGACGGCATTCAATTTCTTCATGATCTGTTGCAGCAGTAGTGATAAATCCTCTCTCAATCTCCGTACATCTCTGGTTTCCTCTCAAATCCACTTCACATAATCACCTCTTTTAGTTTCTCTCTTGAATTTCAGGCACAATTAGTCCTGCGCCTGATGGGCACCTATTATTGCATACATTCTTATCATTTTGTAGGTGCGTACAATAGCTTGATGCACTAATTTTCCATATTTGTGCCAAATTATTTATTTTGTATCTCTTGCTAGTTGCGAGTAATTGTTTCTGATTTTTGGTTGTGTAATGCTAGGGAAATGAAACAATGGAGTAAACTTGTGCTATGAAGAAAGTGGAGCTACAATGCCTTGTCAAGCTATATACCAAGACGGTGTTAAGCAGATGCGTGTAGTGGAGAAGGCAGCCAGGGTGCTAGTATACTTGTGAAGTTAATGGATCTACTAGTGGATGAGAAGCTCAAGAAGAAGAAATATCTGATCATGAAATGAATTAATGGGCCGAAATCCAAGTGATACCCATGTTGGGAGTTAAAGAAAGGAAGCCAGGTCCAAGTTCCATTCTCATATGCAAAAAACAGGGTATTCATGATTTACACCCAAACGGACCCCAAACCCCTCTTTCTTTTCACTATCATCAGAAACAGTCCCATTCTCTCCTTCACGGCCGACAATACCCTCTCTATCATTTGAGAACAAAGACAACCCTAACTTTGTCAGTCTCATCTCTTTCCATTTCTATTTTGTTTCATATAAAATCAATCTCTCAATCGCACTCGACAATTTCACCTCTCTCTACTGTGAATCAGCCTTTCTATCATCATCCATTTCAGTCCTAGCCCTAGACTATGAATCTTACAAGAATAGGTCGGCTAATTGGTTCTCAAGAGTGACTGAATTGACAAACTAGGTCTGAAATTGATGTTCCTTCAAACACCAACAAAAAGCAGCAGCGAATTGACAAGTGAACACAAGCAGCAGGCGTTATCAAATCGGCGGAATCTGAGTTTGCATTACCAATAGCAGCAACAAGAAATTGATGGCAATAGGATGGCTTAATCAGGAAAAGGAAAGATGTTGACTGATTCTCTCTATAACACTCGTCAACTTCATCACCTTCCCTCCACTGTCAGTAACATGATGTGAAATCTGAAACAATTTTTGAAGACATGGAGACAAATTCAGGCGGCGTTGTAAGTGATTGTTCAGATTGAAGACTTTGTATCATTGGTGAGTACCAAGAACATCAAATCCCTGAATTTATGTTTGTGTATTTGTTGATTATGGGGATTAGGATTCTGGGTAATTTTTTATAAATAGGGGAGGCATTAATATTTTTAAGGTAAGCCCGGACTAGCCGGAGCAACTAGCAGTAGTAAATTAGGTTTAATTTCATTTTGTATTATGTCCTAAAAATCTTTGCTAGGGCATAGATGAAGCCCTTAATTTACTGCTAGATTATTCATGTTTTCAATATTGTTCTTATTGTGTTTCATTGAGTAAGGATGGGTTTAATCTAGAGCTGCCATTTACATAACTTTCACTTAGTATGTTTTGCATCCTAGGTTGTTAGAAATTGTGTAATTGTTGCTCCAACTTATGCTTAATTGGATCAATTGGTCTGTAATTTAGTTGTGCCTTAATCAGACAACTAATGCTAGAGATTGAAAAGACGAGGGTACCCAAATATACCTCAAGATATGCAATATATTCCAAATTCGGTTTCCATAATTTCTGGAAATGCTTTGTCCAAATGTTGACCGAAATCTTACTAGAAAATCTCCAATTAGTAAATGCACATTACTAATTTTTATTTTCCAAATATAAAATTAAAAACCTTAATTAAAAGATTCTCAATTTATTTTCGATCTGGGATTCTCCTTTAGCTATTAAGGAATATCTTTGAACAATAAAAGATAAGCGTTACTGCACATGTTCAAAGTATGTCGACATCTTTACTTTGTAAATCCTCTTTCATACTTACAATCTTGGAATCGATTTGCCACACTTCCAAACAAGTTTAGAATTGGTTCATCTGACTTCCAAGAACTATGTGATTGATTATCATATCAAATCACCAAACATGGGTTTCACGGTTCTACCAAAACAAGTTTCGGTTCTACCTCCATGTGGGTACTAGAATTAGTCACGCTCGTTACCAAAACTTGGTTGACTAGGTACTAGGATCGGTTCCCACATATATATGGTATCTAACTTGTATTTGTTGC
The DNA here is from genome assembly GCA_023531105.1 of Papaver atlanticum. Lineage (NCBI taxonomy): Eukaryota > Viridiplantae > Streptophyta > Magnoliopsida > Ranunculales > Papaveraceae > Papaver > Papaver atlanticum. The sequence continues at coordinate 8,068,348 of JAJJMB010000948.1, read as the reverse complement.
ACATGTCCATAGGACCGGTTCCCAATATCTAAAAACGTGTTGCACATGTTCATAGGATCGGTTCCCAATATCTAGAAACTTGTTGCACCTCTTACAAGGATCGGTTCCCCTTTTGTGATCGGTTGCACCTCTTACTAGGATCGGTTCCTCTTTGCCTAGAGTTGGTCATACCAATTACAACAAATCGATCATACCATCTCAAGTGATTACTTAAGATCGGTTTCACTAATAAAAGTCATACCAATACAAAAGTCAGGCCTTGTGAATAGTTTTACCAAGAACATAAACAAGTAATGAGCGGTTATACTAAACACACATATTGGTAGTTCAAAAGATATGCAATGAATAACAATACCAATAATCCTAGCGATTTCCCTTTCGATTCATAAAGCAAGTTCATGAATTTACTTCATTTAAATGAATGTAAAACATTGTTTCCTAGGATGAAATCTTCACCTCATACCCATACATAGTCACAAAAGCATTCAAACGATTATGTCGATGTCTTATATACAAAGTTCAAAAGATAAGCATTATACTTAGTATTGTATTCCTTAATACTACGTCTAACTAGAGTATAATCATTCATAGCTTCGCAGTTTTGTTTTCAATATTCACGACTTGAAAGATACGTTAGGGAATGAAATAGTTCAAGTTAAATATTACTAACCTCAAGTGGAAGGATGATGTCTTCGTTGTAGCTCCTTACTTCTTCACATTCTTCAAGTCTTCACGTAATACTTGTAATGTCTCATATCCTACAACTTTCAAGCTAACCTATACGAAGTTGACTCTAGCATATAATCAAGCGACTCTTTAAATGAGTTTTGATTCACTAAAATATGACAACCAAACTTGACATACCAACACTTGGTGGGTTCAACCGAGCTATGCTCTAACAGAGATTAATACCTTAGTTGGCATTAAGCTATCCAACCTGAGATTACCTTGGACTAGCGGCAGACTCGAATCTTAACTGCTGTCCATTATAAGGAGCAAGAACATTTCATTCGCTGAATATCCTAGTGTAATTCATGTGGTGAATTCTATTGTCCTAGTGTTTTCATTAAGTGTTTAAATCCTCTATTTCATTTGTTTTCTGCATTCTAGTTTGTGTTTTACATCAACTGTTTCGTCGTATCGACAACAACCTCTTAATCTGAATTAGTATTGGATAGACTTAAAAATTCAACTTCACACCAACCTAGTCTCCGTGGGTTCGACCTGTATTTGCCCTGTTTTACATAGTAGACACCGTGCACTTGTAGTTTAATACAATTGTAGGTATCTTTCCTAACCTACCAAGTTTTTGGCGCACTGACGGGGACTCGATAGCGGTGTAATTGTTTCTTTGGTTCCACTTTACTGATTTCAGTTCAAGTTTTGTACATATTTATTTCAATTCTAGATTATAGCTTACCTATCATTAGTTTAACTTAGTTATTTCAACCACCTGTATATAAGTTTCATCTCATCTCTTTGATATTTGTTAGTTTTTCTCTTGCTTTCTTTCTCAGTTCATTGGTTATTAGAATTTGTAGTATGCTATTGTAGTTTAACTTAGTGTTCATCCATCAGTTCATATGTCCTGTCAGTTGTAACTTTTTCAGTTATTTTCATTATATTGTCACTACATCTTGTTTCAGTTAGGTTAGTTGCTTCTTTGCCATTTATAATCTGTAGCTTCTTATTAGTTTGCATCTAATCATATTATCGTAAAGTCTAGTCTAATTAATGCAGCTGTTCATGTATCATGTTGCAGTAGCTTTTAAAATTTTCTAAACCTGTAGCTTTTATGTTTGCTGTGTCATATTCTTTCATCTCCCCGGGTGGAAGGAGCACTGTTGTTTATGTGTACTATGTCGCCATAACATAATATCAGTTTAGGCCAATCTGCAGTCTCCTTCCAACCCAGTCTATCTGTTATCATCAACTGAATCTTTTTAATTTTCTTTCACCAAGTTTACCTGCATCTGGCATCATATCATTCAAAAAAATAAAATAAAAATCTCTTGTTGAACTGTGCTAACTAGTTTATGGAATCTGTAACATATCTTCATATTTGCATTCTATAGTTAAAGCTGCTTTCACTCAATCTCTGTAATTAGTGTATTCTATCGGCTGCATTTTAGCCTATAAATACTAGTTAGTTACATCTCATAATAATCTGCATTCTGTTGTTAGTATTAGTTGTAGTTTTAATTTAGTTTACCAGTTTTCAGTTTAGTTTTGTATATATGTGTTTAGATTTTTCGGTTTTTCTGTTGTTGTTAGTGTTAGTTGTAGCTAAGTTTATTTGATATCAGTTGCTGTAGCTTGTAAGATTTTATCATTCCATTTTTAGTTGTATCTTTTGTTTTGTATTTCTGTAAGTCAAAAATTAGTGTATGAGTCAGTTCCATCTGTAACTATCCACATCCTGTAGTTGTTTGTAGAATCTCAGTTGTTTTAAACTCTCTTAGCTCGCGGTGGTCATGTATTATTCTGTCAGTGCTTCTGTTACTTAGTTATTCTTTTCTTTCTGTTTTACTTTTGATAGTCTTATCTTAGTAGTATAGTTCATCTGTTTTTATAATCTGCATTCTCATTACTGCACTAGTGTTTCATTGATCTATTATTCCTGTATTAGCTAGTTGTTGTTCTAGAGCATCATCATTCTGTAAAACATTTAGTTATTTACTTCTTTTTCTTTTAGTATAACATAAAGTTGTCCATTTAAATTGTAGCTTAAAACTGTCTTTCATTGTATCATCCTTTTGTTCATATAGCTTTCATCTTAGTTCTTTAGTGTTAGCTGTAACTTCTCATTTTTCAGTTACTCTACTCTCTGTCACAATTTTTTTTCTCTGTTTGCACCTTTGTCCTGTATCATACCATTTTTGTAAGTCGAGTCAGTCAGTTGCATTCTATAGATTAATTTGCATCATATTGTGGGTCTTTAGATTTCCATTTCACTTGATTTGCTTCGGTAGATGAACATATTTTATTATAACTTAGATTTTGTAGCTTTTCTTATGCATCATTTCTGTAAAATAAGCATTCGCCTGTAATATATCCATTCACCCAGTTTCATTCTGTCATGTTCAGTGCATTCTACTTTATGAGTTATCTGCACTAAGTTACTATCATTGTTTCGTGTTTTCATGCACAATTCTGGGAGATGAAATTCTCTTCTGAGTAACCAGGTACATGTGGTGCTGCCGTATGAGCCAAGGAAAAGGAGAACGAGGAGCAAAACAATCTGTTTGTCGTGCCTAAACTCGGTTTTATACCGGCGGTATCATTCTTGAACCCTGTCATGTTTGAATTTTGTGAATGATACAAATGATGGCCATGTTTGCTTGATTCTGAACTAGTGCTTCTGCAACATTTGACATATGTGTGCATGTTCCAGAGATACTTAAGTGACATATTTGCACGATTGAATCTATTATTTCTCTAAGCATCTTTCGATCTCTGTAAATCACTATATCTGTGTGCACGTATTTGTGAATCTGTTACCACTTCAACGAGCATTACTTCCCTGAATTGTGCATCTAATGTTTATCCAGGTACTGTAACGAGTGATTCATGTCAGGATTTTGGACTAGCATTAGGGATGATAAATCATCGCATAGACACATTAGAGAACTCGCACATGAGCATGCTTCACATTTTGAGTTTCCATTAGACCATGGTGTTGATAATTATAGGGATTTTTATGGACCTTTTCTAGGTCATGAGCTATAATATATAGACCCTAATTGTTATCCACACAAGTATCATCCACCACTAGGGGATGTTGAACAATTCTGTACTCCCCTGATCTCTTGTATGCAATCTGTGATAGAAAATATCAAACTCATTGAACAAAATAATGCTAGATTTGAATTGCAAGTATTGAATGATCATCCATATAAGAACACCTCTGAATTCCCCTTCTGTAGTGAACCTCATGCACAACCATGCACTGAATATCCATATGAAACGAGGATACCCACTAGTGAAGACTCTCCTTCCATTGAACAAATTAATATGATTCTTAAAATGAACCTGATTCATTTACGAAGTGAAGAAAGGCAGGAATTTCATGATGAGATGTTTGTTATTCCTAATGAGGTAAATTCTGAAAATGGTGTTTATGTTTCTACTCAGGAAACTAATATTGAATATGAACCTATTTTAGAGGTAAATGAGTGGACTAGAGACACCATGGTTTTGAATAGAACATTGCATTCTTGTTACGATGATGATGATGATAATGATTTAATGGTGGAAGAGCTTGTATACTCTGAAAATGTTCTTACGAAATCCCCTATTTCTAAGACATTAGATTCTGTTAATGCTTCTTCTGATTTTCTTATTCGTAACACTGAATTTTTGGGTGATATGGTTAGTCATCTTGAGACTATGCAACTGACCTATGAAAAAGAGCATGACACACATCTTGTGTCCAACTTAGGGAAGGCTGAATTTTCTGTTGACACTAATGATCTTTTGCATGAAAATAATTTGAATGTGTCTGATTCCCTGCCTAAGTCGCAATATGTTGCTTCTCCTGATTCTAATTTGGGTTTTATTGATTTGTTCTGTGAATGTGAGAATGCTGCGGCACTTGTAGATGACTTAGAAGATATTGATTTGACTGATAATAATGGTGCTTTTGATCTCATACGTGTGAGCAACTTAGATGTGCCTAACTTTCTTCATAAGTCACAAACTGATAATGTTCCATCCAACCTAGATTTTATTTGTACCAAGATTGTGAAACCAACTTTTCTGAGAGTTCCTAATCTAGGTCTGGAACTGTGTGCTTCTCAAGTCCATTTGGACCATTTTGCAGCTAAATATTATACCTTTGATGAGCCACAGTTGGAATGTGTATGTTTGCCTGACCCTAGTAAAGTCCACTATGAATTAGACCTTATGCATGATGCACCCCTGAAATTGGTAGATTTTGTGTCCAAAAGTATATCTGTTGAAAAATACAGGTTTGGGGGTGGCTCATTTCGTCTGGCAGCCTCACTTAAAATCTTGTCATGTCATAATTTTGTGAGGCTACTAAAATCTTTACATGCCGTCTTTTGGGTTGATCCTCAACTCTTTAGGTTGTATGTGTATGGTGAATTTTTCTTGTATATAATCCAGTAGGTAATGTTTCAGTTGAATCTTATGTTTCTTTTGTATATATTGTGCTAATCCAATGTGATCTCAGCTGAAAAATGTTGGATTCTAGCCGCGAATAATGGAGCTCGGTTTTTTCTTTCGTCAAATCTGGTAATCTCTTTCCTTTTTCTCAAACTCAGCATGTTTCTCCTGGTATGTTACAGTTATAATTCCGTTGTTCATTAGAAACATTAAGGACAATGTTTAGTTTAGGTTTGGGGTTGAAAAGTAGATACCATATGGTTGTCATTGTGCTATCATTTTAACTGAACTCTGCCATCTTTAAAATAAAAAAAAATGAAAAAATGAAAAATGGAGCTCATTTACCTTGATTGTGATACATGTGCATGTATGGTATCTTAGGGTTCTTAGTCTAGATGATGAGGAACCCCTGATTCTAGAACAATTCACATGTGATATAGAAAATTTGCACATGCACGATCTACCAAGCTTGTATAGTGTCGGTGTTTCATAGGTTAAGTAGGCTGCCAATCATCTAGAATACTGAATGAGACTTGACTAGCTTGTTTTTGGTTGGCTGGGATAGAAGTTGGAGAATACATTAAGAAAAGCAACCATTGAATTTGACCGGGTGCATCGAAAAGGGCTACCTCTTGCTAAATGTGTCATGTAATTTTATTTTTTTCATTTTGTTCATAAGTCAAAAATGTTCTGTGATCATATTACTGTCATGTTCTTGAAGTTATCTCAATCAAAAAAAAATAATCAAAATATCAAAAATCAAAAAGAAAAGAAGAAGTATCCATTGTCTGTTATTATATTTTGTTTCAGTAAAAGAGTTAAAGTTTCTCTCTTGCCTCAAATTAAGAGAGTAGTCAATGTAAATAAGAGTCATCTTTTGTTATATGTTGTAAATAGTCTTGTAATAAGCAAGGGAGGGTGTATGCTATCGATGTACAACGCGGGTAAACTGAAATATCACCAACTCTAAAAGGTGAACATTCACAATTATCGTAAAGCCGGACAACTAGCTTCGCTTTGTATTCAGTTTTTAGCGTAAAAAACTATCTCTTAGTAATTGGCAGTCATAACTTCCTACAGTAAACCATTCTCTATGCATGTCTAAGCTGATACACTTTACACTCTTATCACATGTCTTTAGTTGTTCCAGTGCTAGAATTGTGCCTTTGAAAGCTAGATTGACATATCCAATTGCTGTGAGCTAAAACTGAAATGCAGGTATCACTTTTATGGAATCTGAGCTTATATTTTGTCCTAGAACTTTGTGGGTATGTTCTAAGCAAACCATCACGAGATTTCTCGTCCACTAGGCACACTTAGTGGTTTAAAGGGCTTATTGCATTCGCTAAATGCAATCGAGAGACCAGCGACAGTGGTATAGGTAGGATTTTCTTTAGTTTTTGATTTACTCGCGGACTAGCAGAATTCGGGTTTGGGGGTATTTGATGGGAACCTAATATTGCATACATTCTTATCATTTTGTAGGTGCTTACAGTAGTTTGATGCACTAATTTTCCATATTTGTGCCAAATTATTTATTTTGTATCTCTTGCTAGTTGCGAGTAATTGTTTCTGATTTTTGATTGTGTAATGCTAGGGAAATGAAACAATGGAATAAACTTGTGCTATGAAGAAATTGGATCTACAATGCCTTGTCAAGCTAGATACCAAGACGGAGTTAATCAGACGCATGTAGTGGAAAAGGCAGCCAGGGTGCTAGTATACTTGTGTAGTTAATGGATCTACTAGTGGATGAGAAGCTCAAGAAGAAGAAATATCTGATCATGAAATGAAGTAATGGGCCGAAATCCAAGTGATACCCATGTTGGGAGTTAAAGAAAGGAAGCCAGGTCCAAGTTCCATTCTCATATGCCAAAAACAGGGTATTCATGATTTACATCCAAACGGACCCCAAACCCCTCTTTCTTTTCACTATCATCAGAAACAGTCCCATTCTCTCCTTCACGGCCGACAATACCCTCTCTATCATTTGTGAACAAAGACAACCCTAAATTTGTCAGTCTCATCTCTTTCCATTTCTATTTTGTTTCATATCAAATCAATCTCTCCATCGCTCTCGATAATTTCACCTCTCTCACTGTGAATCACCCTTTCTATCATCATCAATTTCAGTCCTAGCCCAAGACTATGAATCTTATAATAATAGGTCGGCTAATTGGTTCTCAAGAGTGACTGAATTGACAAACTAGGTCTGAAATTGATGTTCCTTCAAACACCAACAAAAAGCAGCAGCGAATTGACAAGTGAACACAAGCAGCAGGTGTTATCAAATCGGCGGAATCTGAGTTTGTATCACCAACAACAGCAATAAGAAATTGATGGCAATAGGATGGCTTAATCAGGAAAAGGAAAGATGTCGACTGATTCTCTCTACAACACTCGTCAACTTCATCACCTTCCCTCCACTGTCAGTAGCATGATGTTAAATCTTAAACAATTTTTGAAGACATGGAGACAAATTCAGGCGACGTTGTAAGTGATTGTTCAGATTGAAGACTTTGTATCATTGGTGAGTACCAAGAACATCAAATCCCTGAATTTATGTTTGTGTATCTGTTGATTATGGGGATTAGGATTCTGGGTGATTTTGTATAAATAGGGGAGGCAGTAATATTTTGAAGGTAAGCCCGGACTAGCCGGAGCAACTAGCAGTAGTAAATTAGGTTTAATTTCATTTTGTATTATGTCCTAAAAATCTTTGCTAGGGCATAGATGAAGCCCTTAATTTACTGCTAGATTATTCATGTTTTTAATATTGTTATTGTTGTGTTTCATTGAGTAAGGATGGGTTTAATCTAGAGCTGCCATTTACATAACTTTCACTTAGTATGTTTTTCATCCTAGGTTATTAGAAATTGTGTAATTGTTGCTCCAACTTATGCTTAATTGAATCAATTGGGCTGTGATTAGTTGTGCCTTAATCAGACAACTAATGCTAGAGATTAATACCTTAGTTGGCATTAAGCTATCCAACCTGAGATTACCTTGGACTAGCGGCAGACTCGAATCTTAACTGCTGTCCATTATAAGGAGCAAGAACATTTCATTGGCTGAATATCCTAGTGTAATTCATGTGGTGAATCTATTGTCCTAGTGTTTTCATTAAGTGTTTAAATCCTCTATTTCATTTGTTTTCTGCATTCTAGTTTGTGTTTCACATCAACTGTTTCGTCGTATCGACAACAACCTCTTAATCTGAATTATTATTGGCTAGACTTAAAAATTCAACTTCACACCAACCTAGTCTCCGTGGGTTCGACCTGTATTTGCCCTGTTTTACAAAGTAGACACGGTGCACTTGCAGTTTAATACAATTGTAGGTATCTTTCCTAGCCTACCAGCGCCTCCATCTTTTTTTTTTGCACATTTACTCTCAGGTGGGAGAAAAATGATTTGGAATTGATAGTTCCCAGATATAGGGTTGGGTGTAATAAAGCTGGGATGGTGGTTGGGTGTAATAAAACTTAGATGATTACTGGCACCATTCCAGTGGATAAGGGCATCCACAGTGAGATACCCTTCAATAATTTCTGCTTCATATGCAATTGAGACTTGCTAACTTCACATCCATCAACCGCCAATGACTCCAAGCAGTGCGTTGAGCTCCTAATTCTTTTCTTTTTCGCCATATGACTCAAAAATACCTATAATACTTGAAATCAAACATAAGATACATAATTCACCCGAAAAGTAGCAAAGAAAGCATAAACAATAGATACATATTTAGGTGTTTATGGCACCTATCAATACTCTTAGAATTAAGCCGCTATACAAAGAACAAAAGCCAACTTCGTATAGTTGAGACCAAGTAATCTACCCTTAGTTACTTAGTTCACTCAGTATCCCTGCGTCTACGACCTACTGGTCATGCACGTGAATCTCAAGATAGAAATCACTATCTTGAGTTGCTTTACCTATGTAAAGTCTTAAGCACTCAACTCCTTTTGATCGTATTCCAAATAGTAAAGGAACAAATCTGTTTGGTAACTCATCCAATAATCTTTAAAATAAAGATTCGTTGAGTTTCGAAAAAGGCTCTTATGTTTAATCTAATAAATTCCTTTATCCAGTAAGATCAATCCAAATCCCAAAATCATATCAAGATTCACAACTATCATATTGAGGAAAACCACCAAATGATAGTTGTCGATCTAAACAACTTTATGATCAAATCTATCAAAGATAAAGTATATCTAAGTTGAATCCCAGCCGATCAAGATGTGTGCACAAATCACGAGATACGAAAACTAATAAGAAAAATCTTCTTATCTTCAAAACTTAAATTGTATTCTTATGTACCTGCACACCACAACTTGAATCCACTTATGATCTATCACGCACAGAACGGGTTCTGTTAACAATAGATGATCACAAGTTGTCTTCAGATCTAAAAACAGTTCTGAAGATCCCGTCATTACTTTGATCTAGTTTGAGTGACCTTATGTGAGAAAAAAATGCTCTCTAGAATAATCAAACTAGGTGCAATCAAAGTTTCAAAACTAACTAGTTTCCCACCAATGGTACTCGTAGATCTTCTTGATCCCACAGAAGTATTTAAACGAGTGGTCGTAAGAGATTTCGCCTAATTAGGGTACTTTCCTCTCTAGATAGACGGCTCAACCAGAAACAACATGAATGAAGATTGTCTGGCTCTTAGGATAGTTTGCAAGATGTACAAACTTAAGTATTTATAGACCAAGGTTGTTTAGACAACAAGGAAATTCCAAAACCGAAAGATTCTCAAGATATGCAATAAAGTACTAATTTCGGTTTTCATATTTCCAATTAATGTCCAACCTATAATTCTGAAATCTCTCATAGGAAATTTCTATTATTAGTTTAGCACATTAACTAATAACCATTTTCTAGAGATATGTTTTCATCGATGGAAAATCAAAACATACAGATTCGAAAATCCTAATTAAAAGATTCTCAATATTTCGGTTTGGGATCACCTTGAGTATCAAGGAATATCTTTGAACAATTAATGATAAGAATTGTGCACATGTTCAAATTATGTCGACATCCATAACTTTCCTATCTTAGCAAACCCACATTCCAAACTCATGCAAAACCCTAAAGTATTACGTAATCTTATGAATCGATTTTGCCTTTGGGATCGGTTCCACCTTGACACCTAACATGGGTTAAGTTTGGTTCTACCAAGTCTCCAATATAGGTAGGGATTGATTCTACCTTGACTCCCAATATAAGTTAAGAATCGGTTTTACCAAATCTTCCCAATATAGGTAGGGATCGATTATACCTTAACTCTCAACCATAGGTTAAGGATCAGTCCTTCCACAATTCCCAAGGTAGGTAAGGATCGGTTCTACCTTAGCTCTTAACATAGGTTAAGAATCAGTTATACCACATATGCTACCGTAGGTATGATTCGGCCATCAAAAGATCTTCATGAGAAACCGGAACAACATACCTATTGACTTCCTTTCGATTACGAAACAAGTTCATATATGTATTTCCTTTAAGCATATGTAATAAAACATAGTTTCCTAAGATGAAGTCACTGGTAGGCTCAGAAACCTACAATAAATATACTGCAAGTGCACAGTGTCTAACTAGTAGATAGTGGCAAGTACAGGTCGTTCCCACAAGGAGTGTGAAAATACTACTAGTAACTAATATCAAGAATAAATAATCAAATTCAATATTTTCAAAAATTTGTGGAATTACAACAAAATAATAAAACGTAACCAAAGATGGGAAGGTGTTAAGTTTTTGGGAATCCGTTGTAGGTAAATCACTTGTATTCAATTGCAAAGTTCTCAAATTTACTCATGCACAAGATGTTGTCATTTAAGAATTGCTGACAATAATTATCAAAAAGGTTGGTTGTTCTCACCTTAAAGTAGAATTCTTAAGCACTAGATATACATGGCATAAATAGTCAAAATGAATTATTGGTAAGGTTCAATGAGTTCTTCTACTAATCCAACAATGAACTGTACATGGCATAGAACATGAAAAATCTAGCTAGAAAGTAAATCATTAATAGAGAAACAAAACTAATATCATTAAGCTCATATTATAGAAAACCCTTGTTTCAAAAACACAATTAAAATAGCTTACAAGTTCATCTTTTCAACCTAACATGGATTAGCTAGACATAGCTTTCTCAAAAGCCACCAAAAATAAAATAAAATCAATCGCTAGCTAGCTAGCTAATTAAAAACGAAAAATGAGAGTAATGAAACTCCTAACCCTAATCTCTGTAAACGACTGTGTGGCACGCCCCCCTTTTCAGTCTCTCTTCCCGACTGAAATATACAATTGTTCCCAAGGCTTCCAATGGGACCGAGTAGGTCAAGGCCCAATTCAGTAGTAATCTTATTTCCATATTGAGACTGACAATCCCACCACTTAGTCTCTGTCCATTTGTTGCCCTCCTGAATCTCGCCACTGCTTACTGTACAAGCTCCGGAAAATTCTCCCAGGAATCTCTCCGACTCCTATTCTCCCTGGTCATCTCCGTTAATCTGTCACATCAATTTCAAAATCTCAAGCCACAAGACCATTTATTCTCTGTTCTTGCCCAAATCCGGCCACAGCTTCAACTTGCTTCTCGGCTGTTTCTCTGGATCTCTTCTATAGCTTAGTGCACCTGCAATTTCAAATCCAGTAAGAACCCAAGTTCCCTGCACACCCAGGATACCATACATTCTTCAATCCAAGCCATACACACAAACTTCGACAGCAACTGGCCTTCCCATAGCTGTCTTTACGGCATAAAATTCAGGCCACCATATCTTGCAATTATTTCCAAGTTAAATCAGTTCTGTTTCTCATACACAGCCTCCATTTCCTGACCTTCCTCCACCGGTAGCACAGTTCAATCAGTTAGCATGTAGCTCCACCTCTAGCCGATTCAAATCAATCAATACAAATGCTGCTTTCGTTAATCTCCATCGACGAATACTCCATTGCAGATTCCACTCAGCCAATACCACAATCGATAATAACAGTGAAAAGCATCATTAGCTGGCATTAGCCATTCTCATCTCTACACGTGGACAGTTTCTATAGGCCAAGTCTGATCACTCACTGCCCCACCTGTAGAATAAATACTTCTTGTTATTTCCACTTCAAATAACTTTACTTTTCTGTAACTGTTCTGTTTTTCCATTAATAAAATTCCTCCATTTTCTTGATTTACTATGGTATCAGATCGAGAAAGACCCATCTTTCTTAGGTTCTTCGATCTTCTTCTTCTACTTCATCTCTATCTTCTTTATGATTCACGAATTCCCTGCATCTTCATCTAATTCCATGGAAAATCCTACCTCCAACTCAATTTCTAGGGTTCCCCTTCATCAACTACACAGTTTTGTTTCTCTCAAACTCAATGAATATAATTTCTCATCTGGAAAAATCTTGTTCTTCCTGTTATACGCAAATTTAAATTGATGAAATTTCTTGATGGTTCATTCACCTGTCCTCCTCAATTCACCAACAATCGGAATCAACTAAATGGAATTGAAAATACTCTCTATTCAAATTGGATTGATGAAGATGCTACAATCATGATGTGGTTACATTCTACTATTTCAGACTCAGTTATCGCATACTTTGCAGGATCTACAACTTCTTATCAGTTTTGGATCAGTATTGAAGAACGATTTGCATGATCATCTTCAACTCATACAATTCAACTTCGAACAAAGCTTTTAGCACTCAAACAAGGTGATAAATCGATTCCTGCATTAATTACTGAAATCAAATCTCTTTCTGATCAACTTGCTGCCGCCGGTGAGATAATTTCTGATAAAGAACTAGTTGTAGTCATATTATCTGCACTTAACTCAGATTACATACCTTTTGCTACCTCTATGCGTCATCGTTATCCACCAATTACCAGTCTAGAGCTTCATAATAATCTTATTAGTGAAGAGTCTGTTATCAATGATAAAAATAAATCAATTCTTACTGAATCGTCAAATAGAGCTTTTCATGTTGAATCATCAAATCAAGCATTTGCTGCTTCTAATATGCCTCACTTTCGCTCATATGGACGTGTATGGTGGTCGTTTTAATGGATTTGGTGGTGGTTTTGGTTTTGGTCGTGGTAGTGGTAGTGGTGGTAGATCCTCTAATTTTTATACAGGCAGTACTTCTACTCCATCCTTGTTAGGCAAAGGTCCTTCTACTGGTTCTTCTTCTTTAACTGCTGTTTGACCTCCATCAGGATTTCAACCAACAACATCTTTACCACCACCTGGATTTCAATCTCCTACCAATTTACCTATTCTCATTTGTCAAATTTGTGGTAAACATGGTCACAATGCTTTAGAGTGCAGCAACAGACTCAACTTTGCTTATCAAAGCTATCACACACCACAACATCTTAGTGCTATGTTGGCCTCTGCAAACATTTTGGGAAACAATCCTTGGTATGCAGATACAGGAGCAAACAATCACATCACTGCTGATGAGTCTGAGCTTCAAGCTGCTACTACTTATGAAGGTCTTGAAGAAATTCAAGCTGCCAATGGAGAAGGTATGAGTATTACTCACGTAGGTTTCTCTTTGAAATCTACTCCAAATCACACTTTTAAACTTAATAATATACTTCTTGTTCCAAAGGCATCCCAGAATCTTCTATCAGTACACAAGTTTACTTCAGATAATCATTATTCAATAACATTTGATTCTTCTAGTTTTATTGTGAAGGATTTATTCACTGGGAAGATACTTTTGCAAGGCCCTCACAGTAATGGACTATATCCCCTTCAATTTATTCATCATCTACACTAAATAAAGCACTCTCTAGTGTTCCAATCACCTCTACTGATGTGTGGCACAAGAGACTTGCTCATCCATCCTATCAAACTATGAAACTAGTTTGTAGTTCTTTACATTTACCAAATGTACTTAAGTCACCTATATTCTGTAGTGATTGTCAATTAGGAATGAGCCAAAAATTACCATTTACTATGCCATCTCATTGTAGTACACAACCTCTAGAGTTGTTACACTTTGATCTATGGGGTCCTAGTCCTGTAAAATCCATTTCTGGATACAACTATTATGTCAATATAATTGATCATTACTCTAAGTTTTGCTGGATTTATCCTCTGTTTGCAAAGTATGATTTCAGAAAGGTTTTCTATCAGTTCAAAACTTATGTGGAAAAACATTTACAGCATCATATACTTACAGTAAGAACTGATGGTGGAGGAGAATTTTTACATACTGAACTCACTTCTTTTTTAGCTGACTGTGGCATTAATCATGAAATTTCATGTCCACACACCCCTGAGCAGAATGGAGTGGCAGAATCCAAACATAGGAATTTGGTAGATGTTGGCAGAACTTATCTTATTCAGTCAGGCATTTCAGCTAAATTCTTGTTTGAAGCATTTTCTACAGCAAACTACACCATCAACAGATTACCTACAAGGTCCATTAGTTTTAAATCTCCATATGAGGTATTGTTTCATAAAGTTCCAGATTACAACTTCTTAAGATATTTTGGCTATCTCTGCTTCCCTAGGTTGAGACCATACACCACCAACAAACTTCAACCAAGAAGCATCTCTTGTATTTTTATTGGATATATCAACTATCATAAGGGATACAGATGTCTTGATGTAAAAACTGGTAAAGTCTATGTTTCAAGACATGTTACTTTTCAAGAAGACATTTTTCATCTCAAAGTTTCTTCAGTTTTATCACATTTTTCTACTCCGGCAGAGCCTGCTACATTGAATACTACTGAAGTTACTTCTACTGAAGTTGCTACATCTGATTCTTTTACATCAGTACCATCATTATCTCCCTCAGCAACTACATTGAATACTACTGAAGTTGCTACATATGGTTCTTCTACATCAGTACCATCATTGTCTCCCTCAGCACCTGCTACTTCTACAGCATTACCTACTCCTTCAGATTTGGATATAAATACTCATTCAATGACTACAAGAGCTAAAACAAGTATTTTTAAACCTAAAGTTTACTCCACAAAATATTCTTTATCTGTTTCCCTTCAAGCTCAGAGGTTAATAGTTCCAACCTGTGTTAGTCAAGCTCAAAAATCTCCACCTTGGAGACATTCTCTAGTTGAAGAGTACAATGCCTTACAATTAGCAGGTACATGGACTAAAGTTCCTCCACATCCTTCTCAAAATGTGGTAGGATGTAAATGGGTCTTTAGGATAAAACAAAATCCATATGGTACCATTTCCAAACATAAATCCAGATTGGTAGCTAAAGGCTTTCACCAGCAGGAGGGTATTGACTATATAGAGACCTTTAGCCCTGTAGCTAAGCCAACAACCATTAGAGTGATTCTTGCTCTTGCAGTTAACTTCAACTGGTCCATTACTCAGCTTGATGTGAGTAATGCTTTTCTGCATGGAGACTTAGCTGAAGAAGTCTATATGCAGCAACCTCCTGGCTTTATTGATGAAGAGCATCCACACTATGTTTGTAAGCTTCATAAGTCCATTTATGGCCTTAAACAGGCTCCCAGAGCCTGGTATGAAAAGTTGATGAATGTTTTGCTATCTTATGGCTTTCAACTCTCAGCAGCTGACTCATCTCTCTTTGTGCAAAAGAATGGCTCCAGAATTACAATTGTTTTCACATATGTGGATGATATTCTCATCACTGGCAATTCTCAACTTCAAAAACATTTTCCACTAAAAGACTTGGGTGAGTTGCACTATTTTCTTGGCCTTGAAGCAAAGAGAAATGATAATGGTTTATTCTTATCTCAAACCAAATATGCCATGGATCTGCTTGATAAATATGATATGGGAGGTGCCAAACCATGTACTTCACCAGTTCCAGCCAACAACAAACTCACTGCAACTTCAGGTACACCTTTGTCAGATCCTTCCACTTACAGATCTTGTTGGTGCACTGCAATACTTAACCTGGACTAGACCAAAAATAAGCTATGTTGTTAATCAAGTGTCAGCATATGCAAGCTCCAACCTCTGAACACCTCATTGTTGCCAAGAGAATTTTACGCTACATCAAAGGGACAATTGATTATGGCATTCTGTTCAGTAAGGGTCTTACTGCAGTTCATGGTTTTAGTGATGCCGACTTGGCTGGTGACCCAGATTCTAGGAGAAGCACATGTGGATATTGCATCTCTTTTGACTAAAATCCTATCTCTTGGTCCAGTAAAAGACAACCAACTGTAGCTAAATTTCGTAGTTTAGCTAACTCTGCAGCTGAAGTTATTTGGATATGCAAACTACTTCGTGATCTTCGCATATTTCTTCTAGCAGCTCCATCTCTTCTTTGTGACAACATAAGTGCTATCTCATACTCCTCCAATCTTGTCTTCGATAGAAATGTGTGGGCTTCCAACTCAAAACCAATTGGCAATGAGTGGAGTGGCTCCACACCTTATATATTAGGATCATAAGGAGGTAGTAAGCAATGCGGGACTAAGATGTGACTAAGACTTTCTTTAATCTCCACTTAGTCTCCATTAATCGATACCTTGAATCCCACATCACCAGCTCCTTCTTTCGCTGCCACGGAAACGACAACAGCTCTTACTTCAATCGACTGCAGACTTGTATTCCTGATGTTGCTGTACCGCCCAAATAATCTCCATCTCTGCAGTTAAATCCCCAACAAGTTTCCACTACGAACAAACCCAATTTCTGTTCGTTAAACAACCATCTCCTTCCTAAATCCCATCAGCACCAATCTCTTATCAAACCTTCACCCACCAATCACATCAGTTGAACCAAGCTTTGTCACAGAAAAAACTTAGCACTGATATCAAATGCTTTTGTAAACCACTCCCTTCATCTGAGAGAGTCGAAGGCAGGCTATTTTGTGAGGATATTCTCCACACCGCATAGAGGACTCTCGTCAATAAAATCAGCCCATGGTAGAACTTCTAAGACAACCCCGCCGCTCCCTTTTCCCGGCGTTTATAACTAGTTTGCTGAGTATCCAATTTTCAAAAAACTACTTGCCTAGTGTATGTTTGTTGCGAAAGAAGCCGGTTTAAAAGATTTCCAGATTCTCTCCTTACACTCTGATCCGTTTTTGTTGAGTTAGTCTTTAGCAAATGAAACAACTGAGAATCCAACAGTTAATAGGAAATTACATGAGAATTTTGTTTCTTCAAAGCGCAGTTATCTTGTGCTTTCTCCAAAACCATTTGTTTGATTTTGCAAATGAAAATGGAAATTTCAAGTTTTAAAACCACTTGTCAAGTTCAAGTATCCTAGTCTTCAACTATGCTGTTTCTTTCTATCTCTCAATTTCATTGAAGTCTTCTTTTTTAGAAGCTAAGGTCCAATGACGGAAACAAGAATCCAGTCACAGCTGATGGTATTGGTGAAGAAGAGTCCAGGGCTGACAGAAATCAAAAGGAGTCTGAAGCAAGTAGGGAAACAAGCATCACCAAACACTGTTAGTACTCCGGTTTC
Source organism: Papaver atlanticum (assembly GCA_023531105.1). Classification (NCBI taxonomy): domain Eukaryota; kingdom Viridiplantae; phylum Streptophyta; class Magnoliopsida; order Ranunculales; family Papaveraceae; genus Papaver; species Papaver atlanticum. The sequence goes on along the minus strand of JAJJMB010000948.1, from coordinate 8,050,775 downwards.
AAATAAACCTGAAGAGGCGCATAACTCCCATGGCTACAGATCCGTGAACAAGCCATCTATTAAATTGCTTTTTACAGTCTAGTTAAGTTCTTAAGTGTTGATCTCATCCCCAGCGAGATGGTTCAAGTCGATCATGTGAACGTGCCTGAGTATCTTCTTGTTTACGACGTTCTACTCAGTTAATTCTGTATAATGTTGAAACCGACGTTCTAATCTGTTCAAATTTCTATCGTCCTATTTGAGAGGGCATAGAGTAGCAAGAGTGTGTGTAACCTCATATACTCTTTCTCTTGTAATTTTTTCGTTTTTTTTGGTGATCGACTCCCATGTCGGTTTCCCTTTTTTGTTTTGGTTGTATTTATTGGGTTAAGGTATCCCCTTTAGTACCTTATTTTCAATGAATTCTCCTTTTGACCGATCAAAATTTTTTTTTTACCGAAAACCTACCTTCAAATTCATTTTCGTTTAAGGTTTTTATAAGAAATTGACGTCGAAATTACGAGATTACCATGTCAACATATCCTCCCATAAATCACCGGTTTTTTTGTTGGTATACATGATTTTGGTCATATTGTGTGCGTTTTATAAGAAATTGGCGTCGAAATTCTGAGATTACCATGTCAACATATCCTCCCATAAATCACCAGTTTTTTTGTTGGTATACATGATTTTGGTCGTATTGTGTGCGTTTTTTTATCTTAGTTTTAGTTATAATCATACTTCATTTTCAATTACTTATACATTTGTGTTTCGGAATTAAAATAACATGAACATCCAATTGCACTTACTTTTTTTATTTTTTATTAGGGAGATGTCGCGTCCTTCATATGTTTGGGTTAAGGACTTCGCCTACTTTTTCGATAAATTAGGGGAGGTAAAGTCTCCTTCGGAAACTAAAGTGTTTCTCGAGGTTCAAGTTAAAACAAGATACTTTTGGCGCAGTAAATGTGGTATAATACTCCCGCACGTGCACGATGATTCATCCTCTCTTCTTCGGAAAATTCCAGCAGCAAGATTTGCATGTCCATGGATAGTGTTTAACATCGACTATTGTGATTTATTTGCCAAAGATGTCTTTAGCAATTGTGAAATTGACATTATTTTAGGTTGGCGAATCGGATATGATTATAACCATTCCACTACTTATGGGTTTATGAATCTCTTTAGACGCAGTATGTCATCGTACTATAATCACGTTGCAAAAAAGGCCGTGGAGGATAAGCCAAGTGTGATAACTGTTGTTGCTCATCTTCATACCATAACAATACTTGATCTTGATGGTGATAGTGAAGCAGAGAAATGTATAAGGGATTGTCGCCCTAGTTGTCTTCCCGAAGGTCCCGAGAGGCGGAAGCGCTGCCATCAAATAGCCCGGCAAATGGAGATTCAAACTCGTGTACTTGATAAATTATTTGGGCGTTTATCAGTTAGAAAATTTGATGATCGCGACAAAGATGATCAAGGAAAGATATGTGCCGTTTGTCTTGATGAGTTTGAGAAGGGAAAAGATATTATGATGATGAGACCATGCAAACATATATTTCACACTAAGTGCATCATCCCTTGGTTCAACAAGGTAGGTAGTTGCCCTGAGTGTCGCTTAGTCTTAAAGCCCAATTTGCGGCGAATTGCATATAACCTTTCTGGGTCTAATTATGTGTTGCCAGAATTAGATTTATAATTATTCTGAATCTCCGTTGAAATTTATCAAAATAAATAGTCTATTTATATAGTGTGGAAGTCATTCATTGGGATCAACGAAAAATGCCATGTAAGCATGTCAAACTAACTTAATGAACTTAACTGAAGTGATTTAAATGCAATGTCATTCTTAGTTTTCAATAATAATGTTATTCTTAATCTAAGAAAATTGTCCAAAATAATGACCATTACAAGGCAAAGTGAGCACAATCTGAAATAAAAAACACCATTATTAACCCTTTTGAAATTCTAATTGTTGAAATTAAAATTTGTAGATGGTGAAATTTGACATCTCGAAAAGTGTTAATTTTTGGTATGAATGTAGAACTTATAAAAGGAATATATCACCAAAAACCTAACTTTAATTCATTGTCGTTTAGGTTACATAAGAAATTGGCGTCGAAATTATGAGATAACATGAGTTTACCATGTCAACAAACACTCCCCCACAAATCACCAAGTTTTTTTTGTTGGCATACCTGATTTTGGCCTAATTCTGTGCGTTTTTATCATAGTTTAGGTTATAATCGTTATCATTTTGAATTAGCTATACTTTTTGTGTTTCAGAATTAAGATACCACAAAGATCCCAATTGCACTTACTTTTTTTATTCTTTATTAGGAAGATGTTGCGTCCTTTGTATGTTTGGGTTAAGGACTTTACCTACTTTTTCAATAAGCTAGGGGAGGCAAAGTATTATTCAAAATCTAAAGTGTCTCTTGAGGTTCAAGTTAAAACAAAATATTTTTGGCGCAGTAGAAGTCGTATAATAATCTCCCACATGCATGAAGATTCAACATCTCATCTTCGAAAAATTCCAGCGGAAGGATTTGCATACCCGTGGGTAGTGTTTAACATAGATTATTGTGATTTATTTGCCAAATATGTCTTCTGTAATTGGGAATTCACAATATTTAGGTTGCTGAATTGGATATGATATAACTATTCCATTACTTATGGGTTTATGAATCGCTTGAGACACTGTTTAAGTTGCAAAAATGGCCGTGGAGAATAAGCTAAGTGTGATAGCTGTTGTTGCTCATCTTCATACCATAACAATACTCGATCTTGATAGTAAAGCAGAGGTATAAGGTATTGTCATCCAAGTTGTCTTCCCGAAGGTCCCAAAAGGCGGAAGCACTTCCATCAAATGGTTCGACAAATGGAAATTCAAACTCGAGTACTTGATATCAATCAGAGAATTTGGTGATGGAAACAAAGATGGTCAAGGGAAAATGTGTGCAGTTTGTGTTGATGAGTTTGAGAAGGGGAACGATGATGATGAGACCATGCGAACATATATTTCATACTAGGTGCAACATCCCTTGGTTCAATAAGGTGGGTAGTTTCCCTGATTTTTGCTCACTCCTAAAGATAATTTGCTGCGAATTGTATATAACCTTTCTGTGTCTAATTATGCCGACTTAGATTTATTTTTTATTTTTTTGAAGCATGAGAAACAAAAAGAACAAGCCTAGCTAGCTATTATACGTGGGTATCTTGTACCCGCATAGTCATTTGATAGAATTTGGTTGATAAACTGTGGGATTGCCTGGTCCCATATTGTTGTTGATAAGTTTCCTGCTTGACTTCCGTCTGCTGCATAGTTTGCCAGACCATCTGCCGCTTGATTCCCTTCTCTATAGTTGTGATGTATAGCACAATGAGGAATTTGTTGCATTCTCTGTTTTATTTCAGCAATCATTTCTGCAATATACCACAGAGATTCAGGCTCTGTTTTTAGGAAGCGCATCAGATTTTCCGAATCCGTCTCAAAGATAACTTTTGGTCATTGTCTCTCAGTTGCTGTCCTTGATGCCAAGAGAGTTGCCCACATTTCGGCTATTAGCGTTGTAGTTATTCCAAGAGGCTGCGCGAGATCCATCATAGTTTGAGCACTCAAATCCCTACAAATAAAACATGCTCCCGCCAATCTTGGATGTCCCCTAGCAGCCCCATCCGTGTTGCTCCTTATCCAATTTGGTTGGGGTCTGGTATAGCCTGCTAATATCGTTGTTGTTGCTCTGATATTTGTTGGAGTGACCCTGGGTGGGTCGCCAGGTAAAACCGGGGGGAGAACTTTTTTTTCCATTCGAATTCCCGTTGTTGCCTCAAGGTGTGTGTCAGGATGTTTTCTGGGGGTGAATGATGTTGTTTGAAAACCAATTCATTTCTAGACGTCCAGAGGTTCCAGAAAACTAAAAATGGAAAGTTGATATAGATGGGGTTTGTCTAGCATCTGGCAAAATTTGCGAAATGGTGGTTTGATTGTTTATATTGATATGGGAGTTGAGGTTGGCTTGGTTTGTTGATAGACGAGATAACAAACTGTTCCAGGTGGCTGTTGCTATTGGGATCAATGGAAAATGCCATTTGAGCGTATCAAACTAAATTAATGCACTTAATTTAAGTAATTTACTAGTGTAATTGCATTCTTAGTTTTCAATAATAATTTTATTTTGAATGGCAGAAAATTGTCCAAAATAATAACCACCCACTTCCACGAGACAAAGTGAACACAATCCAATACGAATAACACCACTATCAACTCTTTTGAAATTCAATTGTTGAAATTAATTTGTAGATGGTGAAATTTGGCATCTCTGAATGTACTAATTTTTGGTACAAACGTGGAACTTATAAGGGAACATATCAAGAAAAACCTAACTTCAAATTCATTGTCGTTTAGGTTCTATAAGAAATTGGCGTCGAAATTATGAGGTTATCATGTCAACAGTTTCTCCCTCACAAATCACCAATTTTTTGTTGGTATACATGATTTTTTGCCCTGTTCTGTGACTTTTTTTTTTAGCATAGTTTAGGTTATAATCATATATCAATTTGAATTAGTTATACTTTTGTGTTTCGGAATTTAGAGGACACGAAGATCCCAATTGCACTTATTTTTTCTATTCTTTATTAGAAAGATGTCGCGTCCTTCGTATGTTTGGGTTAAGAACTTTGCCTTCTTTGTCGATAAACTAGGGGAGGTGAAGTCTCCTTTAGAAACTAAAGTATTTCTTGATGTTCAAGTTAAAACAAGATATTTTTGGCGCAGTAGAAGTGGTATAATAGTCCCCTACATGCATGATGATTCAACATCTCATCTTCGAATAATTCCAGCGACAAGATTTGCATGCCCGTGGGTAGTGTTTAAAATCGACTATTGCGATTTATTTACCAAAAATATCTTTTGCAATTTTGTAATTGACATTATTTTAGGTTGGCAAATCGGATATGAGTATAAATATTCCACTACTCATGGGTTTATGACTCTCTTGAGATGTAGTATGTCATCGTATTGTAAGATCTTTATGATGATAGTGCAACAGATAAATGTATAAGGAATTGTCGTCCTAGTTGTCTTCCCAAAGGTCCCGAGGGGTGGAAGCGCTGTCATCAAATGGCCCAAATTGAAATTCAAACTCATGTACTTGATAAATTATTTGAGCGTTTATCAATCATAGAATTTGGTGATGGTGACAAAGATGATAAGGGGAAAATGTGTGTCGTTTGTCTTGATGAGTTTGAGAAGGGGAACAATGTTTCACACTAGGTGCATCATCCCTTGGTTCAACAAGGTGGGTAGTTTCCCTAAGTGTCGCTTAGTCCTAAAGCCAATTTGCGGCGAATTGTATATGCCTTTCTGGGTCTACTTATGTATTGCCGAATTAGATTTGTAATTATTCTGAATCTCTATTGATATTTATCAACATAAAATAGTCTACTTATATAGTTCTGAAAACAAGCATTGGGATCAATGGAAAATTCTATGTGAGAATGTCAAACTAACTTAATGCACTTAATTTAAGTAATTTACTAGTGAAATTGCATTCTTAGTTTTCAATAATAATGTAACACCCCGTGTTTTTAGCATGGCGCATACTAAAAGATGAGCCATGGCATGAGATGAAGCTTAATCCAAAGCTTCCATTGCTTGGTAAGAGGTAGATTGGCTTAAGGCCAATATCGTGCCAAAATGGCGCATTATGTTTGGTATTTGGCTAAGGGCCAAATATCGCATCAAATGATGCATTAGGCCAGTTGGGTAAATGGCCTTGAGCTTGAAGCGTAATCATTGCGCATTATGAAGACTATTGGCTTAGAGCAAATATCGCAAAATCACTGTGCATCAGGCCAGAGAGAGCTGGCCGAACGAATGTTGCGCAATCATTATGCGTAATCATTGTGCGCAATCATAGTACACAATCATAGTGCGCAATCATAGTACGCAATCATTGCGGATGAATAGTGAAGAAAGCATGTTAATTAGCTCCCCTATTCTAACGTGTAGAAATGTCATTAAGACATATATAGGAGGGGTAGTTGGTTGAAGGTGCATATGCGGACCATGCACCAAGTAAGCTTCATAGCTTAGCCGAAAGAATATAAATGATGCCTAAGTCTCATTTATAGCTCTGTAACGTTGCCAATGGGGCATATGATGCGAAGGCATCAAAATGCCACGTCGCGGACCCGATGATGCATAATCATTGTGCATCTTTACGGAACGGCCTATACGAACCAGGCCATTACCATTATTGCTTAGCCACGGCTTTGCGAACGAGTTAGTTTAAGTTGTTGTCCCTTCGAGGATGAACTACAGTCTGTGCTTGATCCCTTTAGAGTAGGGAAGGGTACATAGGCAGCCGCAATGAGTTGCAGCATTGCCGGTCCATCACTTTATCGCTCATATCATCTATTTGAGAGATGATTATAGCACATGGGCCTCATATCATCGAAGCTCGGTGATGCGATGCAAGAGACGATTGTGGCCAGACTTGATGAGGAAAGTTGCATTACATTCCTTGGATGCTCATACTTCCTATCAAGGGGTTCGACACAGGCAAAAAAATATGATTGTCGTAATTTAGCTCAAGACGGGTCTAAATTGATTGGAAACGTCCCAATGATCAAGATGTGATACTATGCATCACGGTCTTGGAATTTTAGCCAAATTCCATCGTTTAGGGCCTCAAAAGGCCGTTTCTTTGCCGTTTTAGGAAAGTTTTTGTGTTCTTAATAAACCCTTTGCGGAACAAGGGTAAGTTGAAACGGTGTGGAAGCTAATTTAGCTGCATCATGCTTACGGAGCATGCTTGCAAGGGCAAATGAACGTGCATTTGCCTAGCTTTAAGGCCCGGATCGTAGCATCATCATGGCGCATCGGGGGAATTATGGCCTGCACGCCAGGCGTAATTTTACGGTCCATCACAGTTGGTATCAGAGCAAGTTCCGAAATAACTCTAGGAATTGTGCGGAGTGGACTCGTCAACGACTTATTTTCCTATAACAGGAAATAAATTTCTGAGCAACTGGTATGGGACTTTTGTTCAGGAATCCAAACCGATGAGTTTGTCCACAATAGTTTTTATTTTGAATTTCGGGGACGAAATTCTTTAAAGGGGTGAATAATGTAACACCCCGTGTTTTTACCATGGCGCATGCTAAAAGATGCACCATGGTTTGATATGAAGCTTCATCCAAAGCTTTCATTGCTTGGTAAGAGGTAGATTGGCTTAAGGCCAATATCGTGCCAAAATGGCGCATTATGTTTGGTATTTGGCTAAGGGCCAAATCTCACATCAAATGATGCATTAGGCCAGTTGGGTAAATGGCCTTGAGCTTGAAGCGTAATCATTACGCATTATGAAGACTATTGGCTTAGAGCCAATATCGCACAATCACTGTACATCAGGCCAGAGAGGGCTGGCCGAATGAATTATGCGCAATCATAGTACGCAATCATTATGCGCAATAATAGTACGCAAATATTGCGGATTAATAGTGAAGCAAGCATGTCAATTTGCTCCCCTATTCTAACTTGTAGAAATGTCAATAAGACATATATGGGGAGGGGTAGTTGGTTGAAGGTGCATATGTGGACCATGCACAAAGTAAGCTTCATAGCTTAGCCGGAAGAGTATAAATGATGCCTAAGTCTCATTTATAGCTCTGTAACGTTACCAATGGGGCATATGATGCGAAGGCATCACAATGCCATGCCGCAGACCCGACGATGCATAATCATTGTGCATCTTGACGGAACGGCCTATACGGACCAGGTCATTACCATTATTGCTTAGCCACGGCTTTGCGAACGAGTTGGTTTAAGTTGCTGTCCCTTAGAGGATGAACTACGGTCTGTGATTTATCCCTTTAGTATAGGGAAGGGTACGTAGGCAGCCGCAATGAGTTGCAGCATTGCCAGTCCGGCACTTTGTCGCTCATATCATCTATTTGAGAGATGATTGCGGCACATTGGCCCCTCATATCATCTAAGCTCGGTGATGCGATGCAAGAGATGATTGTGGCCAGACTTGATGAGGCAAGTGATGTGAATTTTAGTTGTAGTGAAAGTGGTGGTAATAGGATTCGATTCTCGAACTTGTGAGGGATAACTTTAGACTTAAATTCAAAACTAAATAGAAAAATCACTAAAAATTATAGCAAACTCTGACAAAGTTGATATCAATATTAAAAGAACACTGAGGCTGAGATTCCACTATTTTCCAAGTTCAAAGTGATTTAATCTAGTATTTATATTCATGCAATTTTCTCGTTCAATTTGATTCTAAACTATTGCAACATGTAGATTTTCAAAATAACAAGTGTAAATCCGAAGCATAAAACATCAAAAACCTAGGTCCAAGAATGCTCTATAAAAAGAAATAACAATTGCTCAATAAAAATCACTCAAACAATTTTCAATCAAGGCAAATAATCATAAAAATAATTGAAATAAAATAAATAAAATAGAATATACCACTTTTTGTTGGAAAAATAGCTTCCTCTATCGCCTCAGCAATGGGGTTTAGCTCCTCATATTAATCATAATCTCAAAATACATGTTTATGGCTCAAAAGTTGATTAAAAGGGAGAAAAGTGTTAAAACAGCGGATTCTGTAGTTGCTGAAGGTCTAAAACAGACGTCTGAATCGTTGCTGAAGGGATTCGGTGACTGCAGGAAGATGCGACCGTACCTCGTTGTCACTGAAAATAAGTCTGCCCCTGCGACTGATTCTGTGGGTCTTATGTTCTTCGTCTTCTTCTCCGGCAACAGCAGCAGCAGCAGAACTCGGTTTCCTGCTAGTTGATTTTTTTTTTGCTCTGTGGTGTTCTAAACTTCCCCTAAAGTCTTCGTACTCCTTCCTTGGCCTCTCTAGAGCTTATATATCCCTCACAGGTCGGTTTAAACTCGATCAAAATCTCTTTTTCTTCCACCAAAAGTCTCGGACTTTTTTTTTTCTTTTTTTCTTTTTTCTCCTCTTCTACACGTCTCTAGAAGTGATATTATCGGTTAGATGATAGAATCAAATCACTAGGATATCTTCTCTCCAATTCTTCACGTTTGTTTCCAAGAATAAACCAATAAGTTGCCCAAAATAAAACGTGATATTTTTAACTTTTTTTTTCGCCTCCAATTCGAGTTCTAGCCACTTTGGATCCATTCCAACACCCTTACCTCGCCTGTTAGGTCCATAGGAGCAAACCCAATCAAATTCAGCCCTTTAATCTCCATAAAAATCGATCAACAATCCAACCCCAAATCCGTCTGTGAAAGAAATTTTTTCCCGCCAGTTTCTGTTTTTGAAAATGTGAAGAAATGTGACCTCCCCCTATCCAGTCCCGGTCTGTTCTTAGCACCTGCTTGGAAATGGGTTACCCCTTATCCAAAATGAGAGTCCGAATAACAAATGTCCTCCCAGGAGCCTTTAACAACTTTTTGAGCCAATTTTGCCGCAAAAGCCTATTTTTCCAAAAACACCTACAAGGGATAAAATACCAAAATTAGTACAAAAATGGGTACTAACACTATACATAAAAGAGATGAAAATAGACACATAAATGCGTCTATCAGCAAGTTGCATTCCATTCCTTGGATGCTCATACTTCCTATCAAGGGGTTCGACACAGGCTAAAAAAATCCGATTGTCGTAATTTAGCTCAAGACGGGTCTAAATTGATTGGAAACGGCCCAATGATCAAAGATGTGATCTATGCATCACAGTCTTGGAATTTTAGCAAAATTTCATCGTTTAGGGCCTCAAAAGGCCGTTTCTTTGCCGTTTTAGGAAAGTTTTTGTGTTCTTAATAAACCCTTTGTGGAACAAGGGTAAGTTAGAACGGCGTGGAAGCTAATTTAGCTACATAATGCTTACGGAGCATGCTTGCAAGGGAAAATGGACGTGCATTTTCCTAGCTTTAAGGCCAGGATCGTAGCATCATCATGGCGCATCGGGGGAATTATGGCATGCGCGCCCAGGCGCACCAGGCGTAATTTTACGGTCCGTCACAAATAATGTTATTCCTAATGGAAGAAAATTTTCCAAAACAATAACCACTCACTTCCCCAAGACAAAGTGAGCACAATCAGAAACGAATAACACTACTATCAACTCTTTTGAAATTCAATTGTTGAAATTATAATTTGTAGATGGTAAAATTTGGCATCTTGGAATGTACTAATTTTTGGTATGAATGTAGGACTTATAAGAGAAACATATCACCAAAAAATTAACTTTAAAATCATTGTCGTTTAGGTTTTACAAGAAATTGGCGTCGAAATTATGAGATAACATGAGTTTACCATGTCAATAGATTCTCCCCCACAAGTTACCAAGTTTTTTTGTTGGTATACATGATTTTGGCCATATTCTACTCGTTTTTTTATCATAGTTTGGGTTATAATCATACATCGTTTTGAATTAGTTATACTTTTGTGTTTCAAAATTAAGAGGACACAAAGATCCCTATTGCACTTACTTTTTCTATTCTTTATTAGGAAGATGTCGCGTTCTACGTATGTTTGGGTTAAGGAATTTTCCTACTTATTCGATAAACAAGGGGAGGTGAAGTCTCCTTTGGAAACTAAAGTGTTTCTTGATGTTCAAGTTAAAAAGAATATTTTTGGTGCAATAGAAGAACTATAATACTCCCCCACGTGCATGATGAATCAATATCTCTTCTTCAAAAAATTCCAACGACAAGATTTGCATTCCCGTGGGTAGTGTTTAACATCAACTATCATGATTTATTTACCAAAGATGACTTTTGCAACTGTGGAATTGACAATCTTTTAGGTTGGCGAATCGGATATGAGTATAATGGTTGCACTACTTATGGGTTTATGAATCTCTTGAGACGCCATATATCATCATATTGTAATAAAGTTGCAAAAAAAGACAGTGGATGACAAGCCAAGTGTAATAACTATTGGTTCTCATCTTCATACCATTAATACTCGATTTTGATACTGATAGTGAAGAAGAGAAATGTATAAGGGATTGTCGTCCTAACTGTATTCCGAGGTTCCTAAGAGGCGGAAGCGTTGCCATCAAATGGTCCGGCAAATGGAAATACAAACTCGTGCACTTGAAAAATTATTTAGACGTTTATCAAGCAGAGTATTATGTGATGGCAACAAAGATGATCAAAGGAAAACATGTGCAGTTTGTCTTAATGAGTTTGAGAAGGGGAACGATGTTATGGTGATGAAACCATTGAAACATATATTTCACACTTGGTGTATCATCACTTGGTTCAACAAGGTGGGTAGTTTTCCCTGAGTGTCGCTCAGTTTTAAAGCCCAGTTTGCGGTGAATTCTATATAACCTTTCTGGGTCTAATTATGTGTTGCCGACTTAGATTTATGATTATTATAAATCTTTGATAATATTTATCAACATAAATAGTCTACTTATATAGTTTGGAAGTCAGACATTGGGATCAACGGAAAATGCCATGTAAGCGTGTCAAACTAACTTAATGCACTTAATTTAAGTAATTTACTAGAGCAATTGCATTCTTAGTTTCAATAATAATGTTATTCTTAATAGAAGAAAAATGTCCAAAATAATAACCACTCACTTCCGCAAGACAAAGTGAGCACAACCAAAAATTAATAACACCATTATCAACACTTTTGAAATTCAACTGTTGAAATTTTAATTTGTAGATGGTGAAATTTGGCATCTCGGAATATACTAATTTTTGGTATGAATGTAGAACTTATAAGAGGAACATATCGCCAAAAACCTAACTTCAAATTCGTTGTCGTTTAGGTTCTATAAGAAATTGGCGTCGAAATTATGAGATAACATGAATTTACCATGTTAACATATTCTCCCCCGCAAATCACCAATTTTTTTGTTGGTATCATGATTTTGGCCCTATTATGTGCATTTTTTATCATAGTTTAGGTTATAGTTGTACACCATTTTGAATTAGTTATTCTTTTGTGTTTCACAATAAAGATAACTCAAAGATGTTAGGAAGATGTCGTGTCCTTCATATGTTTGGGTTAAGGACTTGCCTACTTTTTGATAAACTAGGGAAGGTGAAGTCTTCTTCGGAAACTAAAATGTTTCTCGAGGTTCAAGTTAAAACAAGGTATTTTTGCGCAGCGAAAGTGGTATAATACTCTGCCACGTGCATGATGATTCAACATCTCTTCTTCGAAAAATTCAAGCGGTATTATTTGCATTCCCGTAGATAATGCTTAGTTTGCTAAAAAATGTCTTTTTCAATTGTGGAATTGACAATATTTTAGGTTGTCGAATAAGATATGAGTATAATTATTTCACTACTTATGGGTTTATGAATCTCTTGAGACGCAGTATGCCATCGTAATGTAATCAACTTGCAAAAAAAGGACGTGGAGGATAATCCAAGTGTGATACCCATTTCTCATCTTCATACCAATACAACACTCGATATTGATAAGGGATTGTCGTCCTAGTTGTCTTCCCGAAGATATTGATATCCAAAAGGGTTGCTATCAAATGGCCCGACAAATGGACAAAATTCGCGTACTTGTTGGGCGTTTATTAATCAGGGAAATTGGTGATGACGACAAAGATGATCAAGGGTAAACATGTGCACTTTGTCTTGATGAGTTTGAGAAGTGAAACAATGTTATGATGATGAGACCATGCAAACATATATTTCACACTAGGTATATCATCCATTGGTTCAACAAGGTGGGTAGTTACCTTGAGTGTCGCTCAGTCCTAAAATCCAATTTGCGGCGAATTGTACCTAACCTTTCTGGGTCTAATTATTTGTTTCCGACTCATATTTATAGTTATCTCGAATCACCGTTGATATTTGTTTTTTAAGATTGAAAATAACCAAGACACTAGATTCCACTATTAAACATGAATGAATGATGGTAAAAATTCCAAAACTCTAATTATTTTTAAAATCTCTTTTTCTTAATTCACAAATGATCAAGCATATTCTCAAACATTAATTGTATCCCTTAAGCATAGATTATCTAACCAAAGTATAACCTATCTAATTGAATCACAACTAATTAGGAAAAATTATGCAAACAATTAAAATTCTGCAAAGCAGTGATTTGAGTGAATTATAAATTGCAAATTAGAGAAAAGTAAAATAATTACCAATTATTCATGCAACAATAGCTTCCTCCGTGCCTTGATTACGCGAGAATTAGCTCATCATTATCATGGAAACATGCTCAAAATTCATCTTTATTAATGCTCAAAAATGGTTCACAAATGATGAAATGGGAGAAAAAATGATAAAAACCGGGTTTTGTAACACTTATATTTGTTACAAAATCAATTGTTACAGAAAACGATAAAGGAATACCGTCACTAGCACTGTTGAAGAACGACGGTCTTTAAGGGTCTTATGTTCTTCGTACCTTCTTCACCAGCAGAAAACAGCAGCTTCCTGTAAAACTTTTTTCTCGGATTTTTGATGCTCTAAACGTCTCCCTATTCTCTCCCTGAACTCTCCGCTTTCTATGAGTCTCCTACACTCTTTATATACCCAACTGCACCAAGAATCTCCCATAATAACTCGGCAAATATCTGTAATAATTCCCATGCAGTCACCGGAATAATTTCCTGAATCAACTTCTTCACACGTCTGCATGTACTCTGCATACACTCAACAGCCTCAAAAACGCTCCATAAGAAGTGTAGCACGCTTCAAACTCATGCAAACCTTCAAAAGATGAAGTAAAAATCCCTAGAATATCTCCAAAAACAAACGTGCCCTGTTTTCTTCCAAATCACACCACACTTCTATTTTCTCGAAATTAAAGCTCTTACCATCTCTGTTTCGATCAAACAGGCTGGTCTCAACTAATTTGAACGAGAAAAATCTCCCCAAATCTTCTCGACTTTAATGAAGAAAATCCTCCCATACACGTATTCCCTGTTTTCTCCCACGCTTGATTGTAGCCAAAGTTAGTTGATTCTGATAACATTACAACCCTGTTTAGTCAAAACAGGATATTTGATGCCAACTCCAGCTATTTAATCTCCTTCAAACTCGTCAAAATCTCCACTGCAAACTCTCGGGTTTTCAAGAACCAATTTCCCGCCAAAAACGAATTCAAATGAAGAAGAAAGGGTTGCCCCTTATCCAACAGCTGGGTGCGAATATCAGGTGGGTACCCCTTATCAACTGGGTGCCCCTTATCCAATATGGGAGTCCGCATAGCAAATGTCCACCGGGATGCCTTTAACAACTTTTCGAGCCGATTTCCCAAAAATACCTACAAACACATAAAACACCATAATAAGTACAAAAATGGGTACTAACAATATATACAATAGAGATTAAAAGAGACACATAAATGCGTCTATCAAATACCCCCAAACTTATTATTTGCTAGTCCCGAGCAAATTTAATCTACAAAATAAAATCCTAACTCACTGTCGCAGGCATCGTCAATTGCACTTATCATGTGCAACAAGCCTTTGAATCCCTAGGTGGCCCTAGTGGCTGAGTTATAGTCTCGGGAGGGTTTACCAGAGGTGTACCCACAAAACCTTTACTCCAGACCCTAGCTATCTACGCAGAACCTTGAAATGGCACTAAAGAACCTCCTTAGTTGGCATACTTATTGATTACGGGAGGAAGTACCCTGATGCGAAATTCCAATTGCTGTACACGAGTTTGCACTGAAGCATACAAAAATTCGTATATAAGTGACAGAGCTTTACTCAGATAGTTTCACTATGGACATCAATATCCTGAGTCAACAAATCACATGGATAGATTAAGAGATGGATATAGAAAAACATAGATTGTTTTGATGTTGACTAGGTGAACGGTGTTTTCTCATATCTGTCTGAAGGCCTCTGCCAAGATGAACCTATCCTAATGGACTGAGATACCGGTCTGACTAATATCAACACAACTGGTATATACAAGGGGACCAGTGGTCAACCTAATTCTAGATCAACTCGTCTGGCATATACAAGGGAACCATCGGTCGATTTATTGAACACACATTTATTATTTATTTATTTAGAACTAACAACATGATTAGATCTTGTGGATCCAAGCGCATGCTCTCTTGTCAGCAGATTACATGGTAATTCCCGTGGATCCTGCATTCCACGCTTGTTTAGGCGACGGAGATAGGGAGAACACACACATATTGCTATCCAAGTGTTAAAATTTATTCCGATTTGTCTGGTCTTTTTTTTTTTTTTTTCTCTTTTTTTTTTTAGTATCTCAATCACTCTATTACACCCTAGCATTGGTAACAACTTGAATCGTGAGCCCCACCTAATCACTTAGAGAAACATATTTTAAAAAGAAAATAAAATAAAAACAGAAGTGAAAAGGACTCAACGAGATATGGCGAAACTATCATGTTGATTCTAACACCTGAGCTCCGTGCTTTTACGAATAGACTCTCATAGATGTTTCCATCTACTCAGATTGGTTCCTCAACTCCTAAAACCAAAATGCTTCCATCCACTTAGATTGGTTAGTGCCATCCTTAATAGGCATAAATTTCTAGGCTCTGGAATTTATTGCAACTAAAAAGTTTTTCCCATACCCCCAAACTTAAATCTAACATTGTCCTCAATGTTTCTAATGAAAGAGCAGTACCAAAAATAACACAAGGAGAAGTTGGAAAGATAGTACCTGGGTGAAGAGAGAAATCAAAAACTAATATACAACATACAATGACCTCGATGGTCAATCAAGGGTAAGCAGGGTCCTCCAGAGGGACCTCCTCAACATCACCTGTAGGAAAGGGCTCTAAAAAGGGTTTCAATCTCTGACCGTTAACCTTCGAAGAAACATCCGGTGTCTCGATCTCAACAGCTCCATGAGGAAAAACAGTACGGACCACAAAAGGACCGGTCCACCGAGAACGCAACTTCCCGGGAAATAGATGCAAACGAGTGTCATACAGAAGAACTTTTTGACCTGGAGAAAATGACTTTCGTAAAATATTCTTATAATGCACAAGTTTCATTTTGTTCTTATACTCCTTAGCACTATCGTATGCATCTCTACGAATCTCGTCCAACTCATTGAGCTGGAGCTTTCTGTGAGCTCCTGCCTTGTCAAGGGAAAAGTTTAGCTTCTTAATAGCCCAATAGGCTTTATGCTCTAACTCAACAGGCAGGTGACATGCCTTGCCAAATACTAAATGATAGGGTGACATTCCAATGGGTGTCTTAAACGCAGTACGGTAAGCCCATAAGGCATCAGTAAGCCTCAATGACCAGTCTTTCCTATTGGGATTAACTGTTTTCTCTAGAATACGCTTAATATCCCTATTGGAGACCTCTACCTGACCACTAGTCTGTGGGTGATATGGGGTAGCTACTTTGTAGGTAATACCATACTGTTTCATTAAAAGAGCAAATGATCTATTACAAAAGTGTGAACCTCCATCACTAATTATAGCTCGCGGCGTACCAAAACGTGTAAGTATATTCTCTTTCAAAAACTGGACTACGACCCTATGGTCATTGGTTTTACACGCAACCGCCTCAATCCACTTAGAGACATAGTCTACAGCGACAAGGATGTATAAGTTACCAAAAGAATTAGGAAACGGACCCATAAAGTCAATACCCCACACATCAAAGACCTCAACAACTAAGATAGGGTTCAAGGGCATCATGTTCCTACGGGAAATGGTTCCTAATTCTGGCAACGTTCACAAGTAACACAGTAACTGTGGGAATCTTTAAACAACGAAGGCCAATAGAATCCACACTGCAATATCTTAGCAGCAGTCTTCTTAGCACTAAAGTGACCCCCACAAGCATGATCATGACAAAAGGAAATAATACTTTACTGATCAATCTCATGTATACATCTCCTAATAATCTGGTCTGGACAATACTTAAACAAATAAGGATCATCCCAAAAGAAGTGCTTAACCTCAGCTAAAAATCTAGAACGATCTTGTTTACCCCAATGTTGGGGCATTCGACCAGTAACAAGATAGTTCACTATATTCGCATACCAAGGTAATTGGGTAACAAAGAACAGTTGTTCATCAGGAAAACTGTCTCTAACAGGAGGAGAATCATCAGGGGTATCCACAACAAGCCTAGACAAGTGGTATGCTACTACATTTTTTGCACCTTTTTTGTCTCTAATGTCTAAGGAAAATTCCTGCAACAATAAGATCCATCTAATCAATCTAGGTTTTGTATCCTTCTTGGAAAGAAGATACTTCAAAGCAGCATGATCAGTGAAGATTATAACCTTAGAACCTAAGAGATGGGATCTAAACTTGTCTAAGGCGAACACAATGGCTAACAGTTCCTTCTCCGTAGTAGTATAGTTCAACTGGGCATCATTCAGAGTTTTGCTAGCATAGTAAATCACATGGAGTAATTTGTTTTCTCGCTGACCTAGCACAACACCAATAGCAAAATCTGAAGCATCACACATGATCTCAAAAGGTAGGTTCCAGTTGGGTGCATGGACTATGGGGGCGGTAGTGAGTAAAGTCTTAAGCTTCTCAAAAGCCTCTAAACAAGCATCATCAAAGACAAACTTAACATCTTTTGCAAGCAAATTGCAAAGAGGTCTAGAAATTAAGCTAAAATCCTTAATGAATCGACGATAAAAACCTGCATGCCCTAAGAATGACCTAATATCTCTTACGGTTTTTGGGACCTGTAAAGTCTTAATAAGGTCAACTTTGGCTTTATCTACCTCTATACCCTTAGATGATACGATATGCCCTAAAACAATTCCTGAACGAACCATGAAATTACATTTCTCCCAATTAAGCACTAAATTCTTCTCCTTACACCTAGTCAAAACTAATGACAAATGATGCAAGCACTCATCAAAAGATGAACCAAATACTGAAAAATCATCCATAAAGACCTCTAAGAACCGTTCTACCATGTCATAAAATATGCTCATCATACAACGCTGAAAAGTTGCAGGGGCATTACAAAGCCCGAAAGGCATGCGTCTATACGCAAAGGTACCAAAGGGACAGGTAAAAGTAGTTTTTTCTTGGTCTTCAGGGGCAATAACGATCTGATTATATCCGGAGTAGCCATCTAAGAAGCAGTAGTGACTATGTCCAGCTAATCTCTCTAGCATTTGGTCGATGAAAGGAAGGGGAAAGTGGTCCTTCCTAGTGACCTTGTTCAATTTCCTATAGTCAATACAAACACGCCAACCCGTGGTCACTCGGGTTAGGATTAACTCATTGTTCTCATTCTGGACTACAGTAATACCGGATTTCTTGGGGACAACCTGAACAGGGATGACCCACTTGCTGTCTGAAATAGGGTAGATAATGCCTGCATCTAACAACTTAAAAACCTCGGTTCGAACTACCTCTTTCATATTAGGGTTTAGTCCACGTTGCATCTCCCTAGAAGGTTTGGTATCTTCATCTAAATAAATATGATGCATACAAATAGTAGGACTTATACCCTTAATGTCTGCTATGGTCCATCCTAAAGCTTCCTTGTTGTTTTGAAGAACGGTTACTAACCTACTTTCCTGATCACTATCCAAGTTGGATGCTACAATCACAGGTAAAGTTTCAGCTGGGCCTAAAAACACATACTTCAAGGTATCTGGTAATGGTTTAAGGTCCAATTTAGGAGGCTCTCCTAACGAAGGAACTAGAGTAGACTCAGAAACTGGTAGTGGTTCGAACTTGGATTTCCAAACATTGCTAGTGTCCAACAAAGGGGTTGAATCTAACAAAGCATTCACCTCATTAATCACATTATCATCATCAAAATCAATCCCAAAGTGGGCTAGGCATTTCTCTAGTGGATCTTCTAACAAAGTTTTTGGTAATGACTCATCAACTAATGTTCCTATCATGTTGACCTCTTCTATGCTCGAGTCATCTAGTTCAGAGGGTAGCTTACTAATATGAAAAATGTTCAGCTCAATGGTCATGTTACCAAAAGACAGATTCATAATACCGTTTCGACAGTTGATGATCGCATTAGATGTAGCTAAAAACGGGCGACCTAGAATTACCGGTATCTGGTTCTCTGGGTCAGGGACAGGTTGGGTATCTAGGATAACAAAATCCACTGGATAAATAAACTTGTCGACCTCAATAAGAACATCCTCGATCACACCACGAGGAATTTTTACGGACCTATCAGCTAACTGAAGTGTTATCTGGGTAGGTTTCATCTCACCAAGTCCTAGCTTAAGGTACACATGGTATGGGAATAAGTTCACACTGGCTCCTAAGTCAAGCAGCGCTTTCTCAACACGGTATTTCCCTATTGTACAGGCAATAGTAGGGGAACCTGGGTCTTTATACTTAGGAGTAGTAGTATTCTGAATAATAGAACTCACATGACTAGCTAGGAAGGATTTCTTATGGACACCGAGCTTACGCTTTCGCGTACACAATTCCTTAAGGAACTTGGCATAAGGAGGAATCTGCCTAATTGCATCTAATAATGGAAGGTTGATAGTTACCTGCTTAAAAACCTCCAAAATGTCATTAAAAGTGGGCTCCTTCTTAGTTGGTACCAGCAATTATGGGAATGGGGCTCTGGGAACAAAGTTTGGCTTATCAGGGGCCTTATTAGTCTCCTTAGAGGTTCCATCAATCTCTTCAGCTTCTGATTCAGAAGGGTGAACTACATCATGTTCACTATCAGGCATGGCAACCTTATTGTTTATTTCTCTACCACTCCTAAGGGTTTTGATTGCATTCACATGATCAGATGATCTTCCTCCTATTTCATGAACTCCTCTAGGATTAGGTTGAGTTTGACTAGGAAAACTCCCATTATCTCTCTCACTTAGAATCTTAGCCATTTGACTAACTTGAAGTTCTAACTTAGCAAGAGACTTGGCATTATGTTGAAAATTCTGCTTGGTTTCCTCTTGAAAACTAGCCTGGTTCTTTAGTAATACTTCTTGGGTATTTACGAACATGTCCTGGCTCCTTTTTAATAAACTAAGAGATTCCTCTAAGCTAATTATTCTATTCTCAGAAGGATTCTGGAACTGGTCTTGACCTGAAGGGTTCTTATTATAACCAAAACCTGGGGGAGGCTGAGAATTACTAGACTGGCCTTGACTCTATCCTTTAGACCAAGAGAAATTAGGATGGTTTCTCCAACCAGGGTTGTAGGTCTCTGAGTAGGGGTCAAACTTCTGTCGGTTTTCAAATCTAGCATTGTTATAGACAGCATGGGCTTGCTCTTCACTATCCTGACCTTCCCAAAACGAGTTATTGGGTTCTATTCTACAACTAGAGACTTAGGAGGTTCTAATCCTATTATCAGGTTCGGCAAAAGACCTATGTTTAGATTGATTCAATTCCAAAGCTTCTAACCTTCTAGACAAAGTAGTAAACTTAGCACCAGACCCAAAGCCTGTATCAACCACATTGGTGCTACTTCTATTGATCAAGAATCTTTTAGGGGGTTCAACACAACACTCCCACTGTTGGGATTATTCAGCGACATCTTCTAAGAAGGAAAACGCATCATTAGCATTTTTACTAGTGAACTCACCAGCGCACAAAAACTCGACCGTGGCTTTGGTTGAATAGTCTAAACCATCATAAAGAATCCCTACTAGTTTCATTTTGTCAAACCCATGGTGAGGACATTTGGATAAGAGATCATTGAATCTCTCTAAAAACCTATAAAGAGATTCTCCCTCTTGTTGAACACTAGTACTAATTTTCTGCCTAACAGCTGCAGTTTTATGCTTAGGGTAGAATTTAAAATAGAAGGCATCAATAAGTTCCTGCCATGTTTTTATGGATTCAGATGGTAGGTTGTTCAGCCAGGTCTTTGCTTTATCTCTCAAGGAAAAGGGGAACATCCTAAGTTTCAAGACTTCTTCACTAAGGTCTTTAATATTAATTGTTCCACAAATTTCTTCAAAGTCCCTAATGTGAAAGTAAGAGTTTTCATCATCTTTTCCTAAGAATATAGGGATCATCTGAAGAATACCAGGTTTCAACTCATAACTAGCCGTAGAGGCTGGCAACTTAATGCACGATGGTCGGTTGGTCCGAGTTGGGTACATGTACTCCTTCAAAGTTGTCATTGTTGGCACAGTAAAAATCCTAGGGGTGAATTCCTCACTAAGACTTAAATTCTCAAAATTGAAGTTTCCAAAAACAGGGCTCTCCAAAGAAGAGTCTTCAAGCTCCCCGTCTACAAAAGAAAAACCTCTAGGCTCGACACTAATCAAACGGCCAAAGGTGTCTCTTTTCCAAGCACGCTCACTAATGGACTTGAGCGATTTTGGCATACACTAAGAAAAATATTTAAAAAAAAAAAAAATCCTAAAGAAGGGAGGTTCTAAGCAAACACACAGAAGGCTGACTCCACCAAAACAAACCTAAAAATTTCTAGCAAACAACAAGCATGATGGCTCCACTTAGATTGTTTCTAGACCAGCTTCTAATCCTTCGAAAAGGAATTCGTTACAATCTAAGCAAACCTCTCTAGATCGATCAGAATAAAGTGAGTCGAAGAGAAGTAGGGGAAGCTCAGAGGAGCTTTGATACCCCCACCTCTTTGGCAACGCTTCCCTGGGTTACAAGGCGGCTCTAACCGACTTACAGTAATCTTCCTGAACTTCAAAGTATGCTTAAAAGAGCAATCAATATTTTTCGAACGACTTTCCTATTAAGCGCGTTACCCTATAGGTCTCGTTCTAGTCAATATTTTAGGCTTGGGTTCGCGTAGGTTATGTTTTCCTAAGGCGGGCAAGAAGAGAACGGTGATGAAATCCGAACCCTTATCTTGTATGGCCAGTCCTTGCCCTTTACTAGGAATTAAAGTCCGTATTCAGTCCTCAACATATATTCACCTTAAGGCAGACAGTAAACCCGCTGACAGGGGATTCGCGGGTGTTTCGAAAAACTTACCTCCCGTATCAGACGGGCGAAGAACCGCTGAAGTCGACTCGGGCCACGACTCCTATGTCATGTACGAACCCGAGGGGCCGAGACGATATCGTAATCGTCGTCCTTCCCTGCAAACAGTTTATATTTAAAACTACCCTTCCGTAGGGTAAAAAAAATTGTCCCAAAGTTCACAGTCCAAAGTCCAAAAATAAAGTGCAAAAAAAAATTTACAAAAATAAAAGATATCCTAATACAATTTCTAAAAATCAAATCTAAAGAAAATCTAAGAAATAAAAACTAAAATAAAAATAAAATCTAAAAACCTAATAAAATAAAATAAAATAAAATCTTTGTCTTTCTTTTCCTTTTCTTTTAGCTTTTATCTTTGGCTCCTAATCTCTTAGTCACCAAAGTCTTTGGCTTAAATTCTTTTCGGTCCAAACTCCAAACCTGTAGCACAAATAAATATACCCAAAGAAACGAAAAATAGAACAAAGAGAAAATAAAGAAAATCTAAAAAAATAAATCTAAAAACTCTAACTTAAAAACAAGTCCGCGTAGGCGGCGCCAAAAATTGATGTGATTTCAACTTTGTTGTAGTAAAAGGTTCGTAAGACTTGTGAAAGCAATTGAATTTAGATTTATTTAAACTAAAAGTAGAGAAAATTTAAATCCAAATTTGTTTTTTAAGATTGAAAATAACCAAGACACTAGATTCCACTATTAAACATGAATGAATGATGGTAAAAATTCCAAAACTCTAATTATTTTTAAAATCTCTTTTTCTTAATTCACAAATGATCAAGCATATTCTCAAACATTAATTGTATCCCTTAAGCATAGATTATCTAACCAAAGTATAACCTATCTAATTGAATCACAACTAATTAGGAAAAATTATGCAAACAATTAAAATTCTGCAAAGCAGTGATTTGAGTGAATTATAAATTGCAAATTAGAGAAAAGTAAAATAATTACCAATTATTCATGCAACAATAGCTTCCTCCGTGCCTTGATTACGTGAGAATTAGCTCATCATTATCATGGAAACATGCTCAAAATTCATCTTTATTAATGCTCAAAAATGGTTCACAAATGATGAAATGGGAGAAAAAAATGATAAAAACCGGGTTTTGTAACACTTATATTTGTTACAAAATCAATTGTTACAGAAAACGATAAAGGAATACCGTCACTAGCACTGTTGAAGAACGACGGTCTTTAAGGGTCTTATGTTCTTCGTACCTTCTTCACCAGCAGAAAACAGCAGCTTCCTGTAAAACTTTTTTCTCTGATTTTTGATGCTCTAAACGTCTCCCTATTCTCTCCCTGAACTCTCCGCTTTCTATGAGTCTCCTACACTCTTTATATACCCAACTGCACCAAGAATCTCCCATAATAACTCGGCAAATATCTGTAATAATTCCCATGCAGTCACCGGAATAATTTCCTGAATCAACTTCTTCACACGTCTGCATGTACTCCGCATACACTCAACAACCTCAAAAACGCTCCATAAGAAGTGTAGCACGCTTCAAACTCATGCAAACCTTCAAAAGATGAAGTAAAAATCCCGAGAATATCTCCAAAAACAAACGTGCCCTGTTTTCTTCCAAATCACACCACACTTCTATTTTCTCGAAATTAAAGCTCTTACCATCTCTGTTTCGATCAAACAGGCTGGTCTCAACTAATTTGAACGAGAAAAATCTCCCCAAATCTTCTCGACTTTAATGAAGAAAATCCTCCCATACACGTATTCCCTGTTTTCTCCCACGCGTGATTGTAGCCAAAGTTAGTTGATTCTGACAACATTACAACCCTGTTTAGTCAAAACAGGATATTTGATGCCAACTCCAGCTATTTAATCTCCTTCAAACTCGTCAAAATCTTCACTGCAAACTCTCGGGTTTTCAAGAACCAATTTCCCGCCAAAAACGAATTCAAATGAAGAAGAAAGGGTTGCCCCTTATCCAACAGCTTGGGTGCGAATATCCTCCGGGATGCCTTTAACAACTTTTCGAGCCGATTTCCCAAAAATACCTACAAACACATAAAACACCATAATAAGTACAAAAATTGGTACTAACAATATATACAATAGAGATGAAAATAGACACATAAATGCGTCTATCAACGAGCTAGAACTAGAAGTGGTGCTCTTTGATGAAGACAATATTGATGGGTGATGGGTGAGCGGGATGTTAGATAGGTTTTATCTAATATTCCGGAAAGTTTCCAGTCCCGACTTGGGTCCGTAGTGCTAAAATAATAAATTCGATAAAATTATAATATAATACATTTCAAAAATTCTCGTTAAGCATTAATAGGTCCCAAATATTATATAAAAT
Organism: Papaver atlanticum; assembly: GCA_023531105.1. Lineage (NCBI taxonomy): Eukaryota > Viridiplantae > Streptophyta > Magnoliopsida > Ranunculales > Papaveraceae > Papaver > Papaver atlanticum. The sequence goes on along the minus strand of JAJJMB010000948.1, from coordinate 8,026,595 downwards.
AATATTTACATTAGAAAATAAAAAATAATTTTCATACACATTAAATTTTCTCAAAATATGATTCAATGTTGGTTTGTTTTTCTCTGAAGTTCAAATCAAGTTGTATTTCATCCTTAATAGTTCATGGAAATTAATAAGATTTATTGCTTCAAAAACAAATGAATGCCGTTCTAAAAATATTTCAATGTCTTTTTTATCTTTTTCTATATTTTCTACTTTTAAAAATCTATTTTGGTATTTATCCTATGATACTTTATTTTTATTTTTATTTTTTTAATATGGAAATTTTCGTTTTTTCCAAAGAATTATTTTTAGGGTTTTGATGCATTGTATCTAGTATATTAATGTTTCTACTATTTCCAATGGTTCATCATCTAGTAACTTCTATCAATTTAGTCAATGGTTGCACATCATAGGTGCTTCCAATCAAACCACAATTTTTCAAATTCAAAAAAAATTAAGAATTATTCTTTAAATTAACATATTATTATTATATGTATAAAATAATAAATTATTATTTTATCGATTAAGTAATATCTCTTTAAAATAATAGGATTTGGGTGGTCCCAAGCCTATTATTTTATATATGTTTTACTGTACTTATGATTATTTTTTTATATTATGTGATTCTTTTTGCTAAAATAAATTATTATTAAATTAAATATTTTTAATAAATAAACGTGTCACTACGTATCTCGTATCCTTATTTTTTGGAAATTGACAAATCCCCGTATCCGTATCGCCGTATCAGTATCCGTGCTTCATAGATCACCATTCACTTCCAAGACAAATGGTTCGCGCTCCATGTGATGTGATATGTGTTTAGGCACTAGGAGACAAAAAAAGAGATGTCGCCATAATCCTTGAACGTGCCCCTTTACCATGCATCTTTTATTTTCTATTTTACCCTTCACAACCCCTTACTATTTGTGTTATACGAACCATTTGCACAACTAGATTAGATTCAATACTGAAAACTGAATTTCAACAACGTTATTCCTGTTCGAAATCAACTGAACTTTCAAGTTTTTAAACCAACAAAAATAAGATGATATTACGTTGAATTTACTGTTTTAAATACTTTAAAAGTTAAATAAGTTCGAGTATCATTTAGTATGTAATAAAAGATCAACATCGTCTCAGTCATAAAAATAGCCTTGATCATGTTATTTTCCCAAAGCACATTAAAAACAGCTGAAGAACATGACTAACATTCCCAAAAAAATTCATATGTTTGGTCACAAAATGAAGAACAAGGACGAACCTATGATTATGGTATGAGGGGACGAACGGAGACCTCACAATCTTTTTTTCTTTTTTGTTTTGAGACAATCGTTTGTAGTCAATAACTCTACCGGATGGCCGAATCTTGTTTAGTGAACATTTTGTATCAGAAATCCTAACTTCAACCATATGATCAGTAGAATATTATTTTCAGATGAAGAAATTACATTTTTTGATTTTATCTATTAAGGTGACATACACACCAGAAAATTTCTCTACTAATACAAATTTAACATCACTCTACGAATTAAAATGTTTGTTTCCCACATTTCTGATGTTACGTTTTGACTTTAGTTGTTACATTGACCTTCTTCTCATTATTGGTTTGTCCAGCTTCATTGACCCTTGAAACTGCTTACATAACATATAGTAGTTTTTTCATTTCTCTATTCAAAAATGCGTTGAAGATAATATTTCAACCAATGCGTACGACTGCCATAGGTAGAAGAACTCTTTGTTGAATGTTGTCTAGGTGATGGTTACGTAGTAGCCTCATCCAACTATTAAAATTCGACACAACTGAATTACTGGCACCTCAAAAAAAAATATCAAGATTAGTCTCAGTATTTGCTTCCCAAACTATAATCCAGTTGCATCTTCTACATTTGGAGTACGTACATGGGTAACTTATTGCTGAATATGTTGATTCCAAACAAATTTGACAGGTTTTTTCATCGTTGGCATTCCGCAAGTTAAAAATAAACTAAATTAATTTAGTTTTCGCCTTTATAATTTTAAAATATACTGGTTTGTGAAAAAAATTGTAAAATTACCTCAACTTTAAGACTTGATGATGTCCCCCTTATTGAGGTTCACAGTTTATTTTTATTTTGGCCCGAATAAGTTGTGTTGATAATGATATTGAAGATTAAATAAGACATGTCTTAAATATATAATGGGAGACTTAGAGAAGTACACGAAGAGATAAATTTGATCACTGAACGGTAAAAAGAATTTGAAATTCAACATGTGTATAAATACATTTGGTGGAGTAACAATTAAAGTATAATTAAACCGCACACCAAATATTATAGAGTTCGTTGTTACTACCAACAATAATCGATCTTGATGATGATAGTGAAGCAGAGAAATGTATACGAGATTGTCGTCCTAGTTGTCTTCCTGAGGGTCCCGAAAGGCGGAAACGCTGTCATCAAATGGCCTGGTAAATGGAAACACAACTTCTTGTCCTTGATAAAATGTTTAGGCGTTTATCAATCAAGATGATCAAGGGAAAATATGTGCAGTTTGTCTTGATGAGTTTGAGAAAGGGAAGGATGTTATGATGATGAGACCATGCAAACATATATTTCACACTAAGTGCATTATTCCTTGGTTCAATAAGGTGGGTAGTTTCCCTGAATGTCGCTCGGTCCTAAAACCCAATTTGTGGCGAATTGTATATAACCTTTCGAAGTCTAATTATGTGTTGCCACTTGGGTTTATAGTTATTCCCGTTGATATACAGTCTTTGGAAATCAGTCTTTGGGATCGGTGGAAAATGCCATTTAAGCGCTTCAAACTAACTTGATGCACTAAACTAAATTTTAAGTTATTTACTACTGCGATTGCATTCTTAGTTTTCAATTATAATGTCATTCATAAACAAGAAAATTGTAACGGGAAAAACAGTCAGTGCCTTAGCTCATGAGTCATGATCCATGTCTTCAAAACCATTTTGTTTTGTTTTCTTTGTTTTTCTTAATAACATCGTTATGATAATAATTCTTTTTAGTCCCAAAACTATTAATTTATCGAAGTTTTATTGTATTAATATTATGTGGAGGAAAATGCGAGGATGAAACTATAATTACTATCGTTAACCATCTAAAGCCATAAAAATCTATGTTTATTCTATCTATATGTTTTTCCACTGGCTTCTTAGCAATTTAAAACTTTTTTCCATGGCTTCATCTATTTCTTTAACTCTTTCTGTCCAAACAAACATACAACCTTCTTCCTCCAGCAGTAATTGTATATTTCAGTCTCTCCCTCTCCCTCTCCCTCCCACATCAACTCTTCATTTCCCATCTTCTTGTAATAATAATTTGAACAACAAAAAAGTCTTTCACTAAACACCACTACATTCCCTGAGCAAAAATGGAGAAATAGAGTTTTGTTCTTTCCTTCTTTTATAAAAAGTGGGAAAGATAGTGAAACAATCAAGGATGAACTTCTTGAATACATTGCTCCGCTTGACCGAGGAGCTAAAGCTACTCCAAAGACCAAGAGAGAATTTATAAGGTACTGATGAGAGCTAGACCACATAAATGAAATGTGATCATTTATGAAAAAGCGGGGGTCTAACAACAACACCCAATATTTCGTTTCGGCAATCTTTGTGGACTAACTCAAATATATTTCCAAGAGAATCAACTAGACAGTCAGACTCAATCAAGGAAAATACATCCGAGAGTTATATCTCTGTTTCTCAATGTAATCAGCAAATCAAACAGATAGAAATCCGCGAGCCTGATTATTATGAGAAAAAACTTGAACGGTACCAAAGACCAATGTTCAAGTGTCAATCAATTTATATCAACAACCAAAGGTTGGGTTATCTAATTAATTGAACTACGCACAACCTGTGATATTTCAATTATATAAAAAATATAATGCGGAAAAGAAACAACACAGACACCAGAAATTTTGTTAACGAGCAAACCACAAATGCATAAAAACCCCGGGACCTAATCCAGATTTTACCACCACGCTGTATTAAGCCGCTACAGACTCTATCCTACTACAAGTTAGCTTCAGACTGAAATATAGTTGAGCCCTAACCAATCTCACATTGATTAAGGTATAGTCACGTTCCTTACGCCTCTGAATCCCAACAGGACTCTACGCACTTGATTCCCTTAGCTGATCTCACCCAAAACTAAGAGTTGCTACGACCCAAAGTCGAAGACTTGATAAACAAATTTGTCTCACACAGAAAAGTCTATGAATAGATAAATCTGTCTCCCACAGAAATACCTACGAGTTTTTGTTCCGTCTTTTGATAAATCAAGGTGAATAGGAACCAATTAATACACCGGACTTATACTCCCGAAGAACATCCTAGTAATACCAATCACCTCACAATGATCTTAACCGTATGATAGCGGAACAAGATATTGTGGAATCACAAACGATAAGACGAAGATGTTTGTGACTACTTTTTATCTTACCTATCGGAAATTGAATCTAGAGCAAATCTTAGAGAAGGTAGTACTCAATACGATAGAACAAAGTAAGATCATAACACGCAACTACATAGAAAATAGTTGGGTCTGGCTTCAGAATCCCAATGAAGTCTTTAAGTCGTGAACCTAGGTTAAAGGAGAATCGACTCTAGTCGTAACTAGTATCACACAGGAGGTGTGGGGATTAGGTTTCCCAGTTGCTAGAGTTCTCCATTATATAGTCTTCAAATCATGGTTTGCAATCAATGTTACTTTGGTAACAAAGCATTCAATATTCACCGTTAGATGAAAACCTGATTAGATTCAAGCTAATATCTTTCAACCGTTAGATTGTCTTAGCTTGTTACACACAAATGAAATGTACCTTCGTTTAGATATGGGTAACCGTACCTAAACATGTACACTTAGTTGGCTCAACAATAGTTAACCGAAGTTAGCCATATGAACACTTTCATATCAACCTTGTTCATCTTAATCACAACTAGTTCAAATGACTCAAATGAAACTAGTTATAGAGTTGTTCAATTGTTTATATTCTCATAGAAGTATACAAGACACAATTGAAGCAAAATCAATTTTGATTCACTCGAATCAATTCATGAACATTATAGCCACGGTTTGCAAAGATTGCATTCCTTATTATATAAATGTATTTGTTCACGAATAAACCGATCTTAGAACTTAACCCACTCAGGTATGCAAACGGGTACGCATACCTAGAGTTCCCGGACCTGGTCAGTTCGCCAGTATGCAAACGGGTACGCATCTTGTCGTTCACGACCAACATCAGTTGAAATCAATACACTTACGGGTATGCATACTATGGTTCCCGGACTTCAACTGTTGAATCAGTACGCATATGGGTATGCATACTAAGTTCTCGGACTTGGAATATATCTACAACAGTTAGCATAGAAGTACGCATACTGTGCTATATCCAATCAATGGTTAATCGTTCTAAACTCCATTTTAATCATTGAAACATTCTTAGAAGACGGGAATAGCTGTCTCACACAAACTATTAGCTTTAAAGCAATTTTCAAGTGATCAATAGATCAATACGAAACATTCCGAGTCTACATCAAATGACTGTCTCACACAAATCATGTAAGATGTTACCAGGCGATTTTCACATGATCATCTTTTGACTTTCGTCAAGAATAAAAGATGAACTTGGTTAAAGCGAAACCTTACCAACATATATTTCTAGAAATATGTAAGCGAGTTAACCTCAGCTCGAAATATCAAATGTGTATAAAGTAAAGTCTATATAGCTACACGACTTTTGTCTCAATAGGATATATAATAGAAATAGACTTCTGAGTGATAGATGAGTTCAAGTATCCACATACCTTTTGTTCATGAAGTTCCACAAGATCCCCTCAGTAGTTCTTCATCTTCAATTGATGAACGCCGTGAAGTCTAAAGCTCATCTACACATTCTATCCTAATCCGAGACGTAGATATACGTAGACTAGAAATCAAGACTTATAGTTTTGACAACTAAACTTGAAAAACAAGCTTGAGATAGCAATGCTTGCGAGTTCGACCGAGCATTGCTCTAATTATCTCCCCCTTTGTCAATTTTAGTGACAAAACTATCAATACATATGGATTACAAAATAAATAAACTTTGTAGCTTCTCATCCAAATGCTTGATTTCCTTGGTTCTTCAACATTACTCGAAATCTTCGTTACTTCCAATTACTTCAGTGATTCTGAACATGTTCAACTCGGCATCATAGTTGTTGAAGATCCGTAGCCATAACAATAAGAAAGCAGTTGTTCTCAATCATTATTATACAGTGTCATAGTATTATTACACAACATCAAAGTTCAATTGTATCACAACTTTGACAATAAAACTACGGTGATATGTATCACTCCCGCTTACATAATGATCCGTAAACCATGTGTACTTGTAGTGTGAACTACACAATAATTCTCCCTCTTTTTGTCAATATAAATTGGCAAAGGTATGAAAACTAGCGGGATCATAATGAAATTCTCATAGAGATACTTCATGACTAAAAGAGAACATATCAACTTTGTTTTGATGCTTTCACATAGTCGAAACTTAGTGTATTCATCAAGGAGTTTATAAAGATATAAGAAAACTCCTACAATATTCCACAGCCGCACTCCCCACAAAGATTTGGCAATTAAGCACAAGTTCAATTAAGAACTCTCCCCCATAAAATGTCATTCCCGAAAGAACAACAAGAGCGACCTTACTTTTACAAGAAAAGAAGGATTTCTTTAGACATTAAAAAATCACATGAAACATGAATTTCTATCCAGAAATGTAAGACCCACCTTAACTGAAACCCATTTGTGTGCCTTTAACAATTTCGGGTGCCTTAACGGCAGATTATAGTTTCTAATAGGTGGTTTGTCCTAATCTAAACCACTGGTGCCTTAATAGGCCTAGTGCATGATTCACACATGTCACGCTTTTGGAAAGTAATATAAAAATGAAGGGGCAGAGTTCAGATTTTGGGATCTCTTATTTGTTTTCCCTTACTCCCTTTCTCGGTGCGCCTGAAAATTTTGGTTTGGTTAAAATTATGGATGCATCAACCTAGTGGAGATTAGAGTAAGTGAAGTTGTGGATTCGGTTAATGTTGTCCGATTCCGCAAGCAGAGTAGGTCGAGCTAGCAAAAGGTTAATTTAAAGAAGAAGATGGAAGATATTGTGGATGCATCTCATTCCCTCTTGACATGGTTGTCTTTCTTTCAAACTTTACGATAGCTTTCAAAAATAAAAAGGGGTTTAGAGTTGGAGAATGATGGGGAGGCTATTTTTGTTGTACCCTTGTTGCTGAAGGTGAAATTGAGGTAGGGGATACTTTACCCATGTTTTATTTTGGTTGTAATTCATAAATATTTGTGTTTGATGATTGATTCACAAAATTTTAATGTTTGGGTTGTTAGTAGATTAGTTCATTATATGGGTTTTTATTATGCATCCTGAATTCATGCTTTACTAGTGTGATTTGTTAAAATCACAGCTTGAATTGAATATGTTGAGAATTAACAAACTAGGGTTCATGTTGGGAAGTTTAAGATTTATGGTTCATGTTTTCTCTAAATAGAAATTTGTTGATGATGATATTAAACCTTTGTGGAAGGTGATCCATGATGTTCATGTGTGAGTTTGTGTTCTGTGAGGATGAAGATGGTCAAAACTTGAATAAATTATATATTGAATTTCTGGTTTTCCTATGGATAAAACATGTTTGAAAGAATGCCTTAAAGAACTTTTAATATGACTGCACGGACATCCTTTTTAGAGGCCAGTTTCGGAGCATTTTCATGGGGATTTAGCTAATGGTTTCTTCACAAAAATTGTTTGTCTTAGTGTCACCTGTAAGATGTCAAAAGGGCATGGCATTTGGATATGTAGTTTAGAAGTTACAGCTCAAATTGAACAGGCAGTTGCGACTGATTTCCCTGAAGGACAGCACGTGATAGAGTTTTGTGGGTTGGTTTGGGAGTAGTTAGACTGCGAATTAGTCCTGGGAGTCTTCTAAGGAGTTGTAGAGGGACATCTCTAGTTTCCAACTAGATATTGTTTGCTTATTTCCATCGAATAGTGAAGCCTGTAGAGAATTTTTATTATGTGCAGTCAAAGCTGAAAATCTTAAAATTTGCAATTTCTGTCATCGTTTGTTTATGACTGTTTAAGCGACCATTTGACTTATTTGTTTTGTCTATAGCTTATATGTGAAGAGAGACATGGTGTGGTTTCTAGTGAGATGATTTATGCTTTCATTTCGAATTTTGATGAAGTCTCTATAAGAATTGTAGGCAGTCATTAACACGAACTTAAACTAAGCCTACTGTATTGCCCAATCCAGTAAATGATGAATTGATGACTTAACATATATAGTATGTGAGGTATGAAAGATGTAGCATCTAGCTTGCACACACAATAGGTGAAACATGTAGTATTTGTTTGAGCCTAATGGTGTCCGAAATCGGTGAGTCTGTACTTACTATGTCTTGAAATAAGATAATTGGGTTACCTACTTGTTGCTTATGGGTATGAATGTAAGTTAAGCTTATTTCCTTTGATATAAAATATCATTTATCATTTTACTGATATATATATCTCGACGAGTGTATCTCTATATTTTTAGCTGTTACATTTCGTTAAATGCTTGAACTACGTTATTTGGACTAACTAGTCCATGGTACTGATTCCTATTTCTAAAATGGCTGGGTTAATGCCTATATACTTAGTTTGGACTTTAAGTGTATATATCCATCATTTATTATTGTTGATACTTGAGTCCCAATGATAGTTTTACTTGGAAACTTAGTCTATAGGATGAATCCTTAGCACAAATCCCGAATCTGATTTTCTGACATTTAGAAGTTGGAACATATGAACTGTTGGTACCCTAAAATGAAATCTAGCCGTTAGAATTATGTGATTTTTGGATATGTTAATCTTCAATATGTCAGGAAGACTCGACCAAAATTTCAGGATGATCGGACTTGCGAAAGTGGCAGAAAATGTTGCATTACATGGAACCATAATACAGAATTTGTACAACGCTGCAGGGGTTTTGAGATTAAAATGAGGTATCTAGACTACTTGAATTTCTCTGATTTTTTTTGGTATGAGGAACCCATATTTGTGATGTTTAATCTTTAAATATTTCAAAGCAAATGGATTATGATAAGTACCCAAGTAGAGGATTTTGTACAGCCTTGCCGATAGGAATTCAGTTTCATTTGAACATATGAAACCAGTTGAAACTTAAAATCCAACTGTTACTTCCCCTTTAAGAATTATGCACAATATTTTTGGTATAGACATGAATATGTAGTGAAAATCTCATTATGATTCGATTAATGAATCATTATTTCCTGGTCTATGGTTGAAGTCAAAGTTATGAACCATAAAAACTGATTCCATTAATTTATTAGGTCCTGATTGTTATGGGAATGATCTCATCTTGCTTGGAAATTGGCAGTGCTTCATATTGGACCTTAGGGTAGTTCTCGTTTCATATTTGTTCATTTTATAAACATAATATGGACTAACCTCTTGATCATTACAATAACTCAATGTGTGGTTCACTTGCTCAATCCACCCACAATACGTTAGACTTGCTGTTGTATATCTTTTGTGTTTCCCACTTATAGTAGGGATTGTGGATTCGGTTTCATTTTGGTGGGTTTCATTGGCTAGACCAATTTACTAGATATGCTTACACTCTTGGCTAATGGTGATGTAGTTCCCTATCTCTGGTTTGGAGTTCAGGGAGTTACTTGTCTACTTTAGGGGTCTGTGACTTACTCTAGATTGATGATCTCGTTTGATAGCAGTGCAAAGAATATCAACAAGTACTTGCAAGGTTAATGGTGATATAGCCCATATCGTCGAAAGTATTGGTTGGACATAGCTGATATTGATATTTACTTTAGCTTGTTGACTAAGGTAGTCTACTCCAGGGTATAGATTGGGATTAAAGTAAGTTCTGTTGTATGTGCATTTACTTGCAATAGTGTGTTTGGCATTCTAATTAAGAAGTGTGATTGCTTTTGAATCCATGAATTATTTGTATCATGCACTGTGAGTATAAACCTTGATAAATTGTTCAAATGTGTGTTACCACAGATAAATCCCATCCATTATATGTGTCCATTCTCATAATGATTCTATATTATAGACTTGATCTTGAAAGTGTTTTAGCTTTATGATAATGGTATTTTAAGGTATGTACTTAACAGGGATATGTTGGAAGATATGAAGCTGTTGGTGACGTGACAAGTAAGGGATAGTTGTTGCATGGCAATTCATACTATCTATACTACCCAACGTTAGAGATGATTACTGCACAGTAAGCAGTTTATACCATCTGTTTATGAGATAATTGCTACTATTAAGAGTGGTTCATATTATCTAAACAAATGGTTGATGAACTACGGTCGTGCTTGATCCCTTCGAGCAACGGAGAGGGTACGTAGGCAGCCGCTATGCGGTTCAGCACAACTCTACAAGGTTGTTCATATCATCTGAAAGTCTTGGTTACTGCTTTGCAGTTCATACCATCTATTCAGAGATGATTGCAATCTTGGGAAGTATATATCATTGGCAACTGGCCAATGATGGCTGGTAACCAGAACTACCTTAATTTTGGCAACCGGCTGTCTGTGAATTTTGGGCAATTGGCCCAGTTAATATGGCAACTGGCCGTCTGTGAATTTTGGGCAATTGGCCCTGTTGATCTTGGCAACCGGCCGTCTGTTAATTTTGGCAACTGGCCGTCCTTTGTTGGCAACTGGCCATTCGTCTCTATTGGCAATCGGCCAATGGTGACTAGTATTCGAGAGATACAATGTATAATCAAAGTATAAAGATTGGAATTATGGTGACTAGTATTCGAGAGATACAATGTATAATCAAAGTATAAAGATTGGAATTAGATTCGGTGACCCTTGTGCTTGTCGGATTTTCTTAGTATTATGGAATGGGACATATGCTCAGAGAATCTGAAAAATTTACAAGTCCGGTTTCTCGAGTGGTGTACCAGATAGTCGGAGCTTGCCTGGCGGGTCGTAATCTGACCCGTTGGGAGCAAAAATTCTCTGGTCCGTCACAAAGGAACCTCAATGATTAATTTAATCGAAAATGCTCAACATAAGAGAACTTACGGGCCATACAATAGAAGTGGATCAGGGTAAGATCAATACTGCGGAATTTTCAAAGATTCATTCTATTTTTCATCAATATTTGCATAATGATACCGTAGACTTAATTTTTGACATCAAAAAGTTCATTTTATTTTCCATCAATATTTGCATAATGACATAATAGACTTAACTTTTGACATATATGGGACAATCATAGTTCACGGACTCAAACACTCATATCCCATAACATTATTTGCAATATATAAAACCAATAAAGATTAATACTGCAAAATCATCTTCCAAATAAACTTTAGAATTTAAATAAATAAAATCTAAAAACATTGCAAGATGAAAATCGTTGGCAATAGCTATGTGAAATCACAATATAGGCTATTCCAGACCCTAGTTATCCTTCTTAAAACACAAGAATAAATTCTCATAAGAAGTTTCCTAGACATTAAGACCTCTGAAAAATTCTTTAGCGTCCCCGAACTCCTTGTCGTTAACAGCCATTGGAACATAAGGTTCATGAAGAAAGGAGTCGATTCCAACAAACCTTCTTGACTGATGCCGAACCAGAGCCTTCTGAATTTCAAGAGTCCTTAAAACAATAGCCTTTATTTGTTGAATTTCCTTCCTTGTTTCCTTCAACTCTTCAAGAACACCAGAAAACTTCTGAAGATAAGAGGGGATAGCCCTTGGTTTCTTCATATTCTTCATTTTTCTTTTCAAAGTTGTAGAGGAATGAGATTTATATTTTTCCTTCATGATTGATGGCTTAACAATCACATTAACATCTTTTCCATCAACAGACATGATGCTTGGAGTCTCCATTCCAAAAATGGGATTGTGAGAATACACAAAACAGACTCTTCAAGCAGTCGTGTGATAAAAAAGAGTTTTCAAGGAAGGAAAAAGGAATGTAGGGTTACGAAACCTTTATACAAGTAAAAGGATTCACGTACGACCAATTCACATCCCTAGAAAAGGCTGAATTGTCGAATTTAACCCTCTTTCAATAATCAAAAAAGAGAAATCCTTTTCAATGCCAATTTATGATATGAAAAGATTAACATAATTCTAGAAAAACAAAAGAAAATTAAAAAAAAAGGATTTTCTTTTCTTAAAGCCTGATTTGTGCTCAACTCTTGTCTCTTTGACCAGGCACATGAGACAAGATGCACCTTCAACACGATCAAGCTGTGTTGGGGTGAACAATAATCTGTCCACCATTTAATTCTTGTATGGAATTCCTAATACCCTTTTTCACAGAATGTTTAGACCTTGTTCTTTTCCAGAGAGGTCTAACTAATTCTTTAGAAATTAACTTTTTCAGAGAGGAATTGAGTTTTTTACTTACCTCAGGTGAATTAGACTTCTGAACAAGTTTGAGCTTGTTTGCTAATCGATTTGCTCTCCGTTGAAGTTTATTGACATATCTTATTTTATGTTTGTACTTGTAACACTTAGAGAGTTCATGACCCGTAAAAGTACAATAAGAACATGCCAATGTGGAGGACGGTTCAGACACCATAGCTGAGCATGCTGCTAAACAAATTGAGGTACCTGAAACATGTGAAATAGAATTTTCAGTAGACAGGGAAAAATCCATTTTATCCTCCATAGTGGTTGACGAAGTTTCTCCAGGGAGAATATCAAGATTGATGTATGTATTGCTACAATTATCAAAATCAATATTTTCACCAAAGAGTGCAACACTTGACTTTTCATCTTCATCTGAATTATAGTGATCAGACATCTCATCAAGAGTTGCAGCAAGACCTTTGTTCCTAGTGTATTTTCTATGATTTGGACACTCATTAGCAAAATGACCAAAACCTTTACACTTGAAGCATTGTGGCATATCCTCATCATTATTATCGACGGTGTCCCTGTTTTTAGGAGGAGCACAGTCATGAGGTTTGACTGATGACCTGGGTTTATCTGATGAACCGTGACTTCTCTTCAAAAGAAGATCTCTAAACTGTCTTATGATCAGTGAAACTGAGTTGTCAAGATCTTCATCTGATGAATCAGTCTCAATAGGATCAACAACAGAGTTGTCAACACTTTTAGTTTTGTCAAGGAATTTGGTGTTCTTTTGTGCTTTGAAAGCAATATCCTTCCCAGATTTGATGTATGCTCATGATCAAAGATCTTTAACTTCCCAACCAGAGTATTTCTGGATAAAGTATTAAGGTTATGTCCTTCAAAGATGGCATGCTTCTTAGAATCGTATTTGGCTGGCAATGATCTGAGAATTTTTATCACAATGTCCTTTACAGGAATAGTCTTACCCAATGCAAAAGATGCATTAACAATTTCAGACACTTTGTGATTAAACTCATCAAATGAATCTTCATCATCCATACGAAGGTTTTCCCAATCTGAATTTAGGTTTTGAAGCCTAGCTTCTTTCTCAAAGGAATTTCCTTCAAATACAATTTCTAAGATATTCCAGGCTTCTTTAGACTTAGTGCACGTAATCACATGGTGCTGAAGATCTGGGGTAATGGCATGGATGATGGCATTTAATCCAGTAGAATTTTTCTTTGCAGCAAGAATCTCGGCAGGATCATATGCACCAATATCCTTCGGAACAGTTACATCGCCTTCTACAACAACCGGAGGATCATAGCCATTAACTACACGAACCCATGATTGAAAATCACGTGCTTGAATAAAGGCATGCATAGCAATTTTCCACCATAAATAATTCGAGCCATCGAAGACTGGTGGTACGTTTATAGATATAGCGTTTCTATCCATATAGTCAGATTGCTACAAACACAGACTTATATGGTCTTAAACGTGTTTTCCTTCTCTGATACCAATTAAAAAAGCGGGGGTCTAACAACCACACCCAATATTTCGTTTCGGAAATTTGTACGGACTAACTCCAATATATTTCCAAGAGAATCAACTAGACAGTCAGACTCAATCAAGGAAAATACATCCAAGAGTTATATCTCTGTTTCTCAATGTAATCAACAAATCAAACAAATAGAAATACGTGAGCCTGATTATTATGAGAAACAACTTGAATGGTACCAAAGACCAATGTTCAAGTGTCAATCAATTTATATCAACAACCAAAGATTGGATTATCTAATTGATTGAACTACGCACAACCTGTGATATTTCAATTATATAAAAAAATATAATGCGGAAAAAAAA
>JAJJMB010000948.1:7976884-8003623 GCA_023531105.1 Papaver atlanticum | reverse complement strand
AATAAATTATCAAGATTGATATGAGTATTGCTACAATTATCAAAATTAACAATTTCGCCCAAGAGTGCTACACTTTAATTTTCTTCCTCTTCGGAATCGTAATGATCAGAGGTCTCATCAAGTGTTGTAGCCAAACTCTTGTTTTCAGTGTATTTTCTTCGATTTGGACACTCATTAGCAAAGTGACTGAATCCTTTACACTTGAAGCACTGTGGCATTTCTTCATTGTAAGTGTCGTTGGAATCTCTGTTTTAAGCAGAAATATGATTATGTGGCTTAGCTGACGTTGGAGGTTTTTCTCTGGAGAATCATTTATTGCGGAATCACAAAGGTTGAGACGAAGAGAACTTTGTGATTTCTATCTATCTTGTTCAAGTGATAAATCAACAATCGAACAAGATCAGGATACTCAAGTTATTAAGATAAAAGGTAACTGGACCTGGCTTCACGAATCCCAATGAAGTTTTTGATGGTTGCTAAACCCTAAAAGGGTTTTTGGAGAGGACGACTCTAGATACAACTAGGACACACCAAAACGTAGTGTCAGGATTCAAAAATCCCAGTTTCCAAGAGTTCATATAGACATTCAAAGCATAGGTTGCGTTAGGTTTAAGCTAAGATATCTTTGGAACCAAGCATAGGTTTCTTTAGGTTTAAGCTAAGATATCTTTGGAACCAAGCATAGGTTTAAGCTAAGATATCTTTGAAACCAAGCATAGGTTCTTTAGGTTTAGGCTAAGATATCTTTGGAACCAAGCAAACAATATTCAACATTAGATGAAAACTTTGAATCTTATTCACATAAACAAGATATACACCCTAGTTAGGTAAACCGTAACCGAACCGTGTACAAAATTTATGTCCAAAATGGTTAGCCGGAACTAGCTGGTTTTAACTTAAAAGCTTAACACTCGTTTTCATGAACACAAAGACATTGTTCTTTAGTCACAATCATGTGATCAAATGAGTCTAGTGTATTATAGAGAATTGATCAAACTTATAAGCAAAACCGAGTTACGGAGTTGACAGAACTTTTTCAGTTCACGTACCGGTTTGCAAACTTAGGTGCAACACTAAGTTCCGGAGTTGACAACACTTTTCAGTTCACTTACCGGTTTGCAAACTTAAGACCTTCACCGGTTCCGGAGTTCACATAACCTTTTCAATTTAAGTACCGGTTTGGGTACTAAACCGGTTCTAGAACATAGAACTGTATTGTTTCGCATATCGGTTTGAGTACTTTAACCCGATTCCCTTACCACAGTTCCAAAATGGTTTGCGTAGGAATATGCATACTTATCCGGATCACGAAACAAACAGATTTTTCATGATGTGCATACGAATATGCGTATCACACAAATCTGAAAGTTCATATATAGCTACTCCGCTACGTGTACGAGTACATGAAATACGGCTTCAGACATATAACAGTTTTCTCAGTTTGTAAGACTGATAACACTGTCTGGTATTCTTAATATAGTATTCTATATTTCTCTAAAGCAATTCGAAACATTCCTGAATAACATCAATGACACATATCACAGTTCCAGCCTATTTTTGAATGATAAACTTGAATCAAGATTTGGTTCTGAATAATAAATTGTTCTCCACCGAAGTTGATCAAGTATGAACAAATGTTCATTAAGCTTAGTCATTATATTTCGAGCATTTCGTAAACTAAATAATTAGTTCTCGACTCGAAATTCTTGTCTATGCAAGCTAGTCTAATTAGTTATGCGACAAACG
The DNA here is from genome assembly GCA_023531105.1 of Papaver atlanticum. Classification (NCBI taxonomy): domain Eukaryota; kingdom Viridiplantae; phylum Streptophyta; class Magnoliopsida; order Ranunculales; family Papaveraceae; genus Papaver; species Papaver atlanticum. Next base: position 8,001,877 of record JAJJMB010000948.1, on the reverse strand, counting down.
TCTCAAGGATAGAACAATGAATATAACTTGAGAAATAGGTGGTTCAGTCTTCACTTACCTTTTGTTGATGAAGTTCTCTAAAAGCTTCAGTTGATCTTTGCCTTCAAACGGTAGAACGCAAATGATGACTGGTTCGTTTCTCAACTACACTATCCTAGACCGATACTTAATTAATTGTAGATTAGAGATCAATATATAGTTTGACAACAAGATTGATATAGCAACACTTGTGAGTTCGACCGAGCAATGCTCTAACAGTTATGCCTACTTATTTATCACTCCCGTGGTGCTTCATGAATATAAGGCTTCAAAGATACACCCGCATATTACAAAAATGAAATATTACTCAAGCTATCAAAAATCATTCATGCTCGGAAAATGTAAAAAATTGGGGAATAAAACAAAAAATGCAAAGAAAGCTCCGGAAAGTAAATCTAAAAACGGGTTCACCTATTGAATCACATGCTGCTAATTTTCTTACACATTATGCTTTCAGTAAACTCCAAGAAGAGCTTGTTTTAGATCCACAATATGCATCATTCCATATAGTTTCATGTGAGGCACCACAGCCAGATAGATGGGAGGGTGCAAAGTAATTTGGGTCCCCAGGGAAGACCGCATAAAATGCAGTTTCCATCAGTTTGAGTTTTCTGGCATTGGGCAACATAGTTTAGATTTCTACTGCACTTTGTTCAAATGCCGATTATCTCATAGAAATAATTCTGATGCATCTGAAAATATTCGACTGGGTAAGTACGTGTACTTACTTTCCAATTCGTGAGTTATTTTTTCATAGTACGTGTACCGGGTTTGTATACCCTTAAGAAAAAACAAGTTCAGGAGTCTACAATTTATTTTTACGTATGCATACTAAGTATGTGTACCATCCTGAGTTCACGAGTCAACATACTTTTTTGGGTTTGCATACTCAGTATGTGTACCAAAAGTCGTTGCCGAACTATAGCTACGCCGGTACGTGTACTGGGTACATGTACCACGGCTTCAGACCTATAACAGTTGCACCAGTATGTAAGCTAGTACGTGTACTGTCCTGTATCCAGATTTACAGTAGTTCTATATCTCTCTAATAATTAATTTGACATATCCCCGAATAACATCAATGACACATATCACTGTTCCAGGTTATTTTCAAATGATTAATTTGAATCACGATTTAGGTCATAAACAATAAATTGTTTTTAACCAAATTCATCAAGTATGAACAAATGTTATTAATCTTAGTCATACATATTTTGAGAATAATTAACAAGATAAACTTGACTCAAAATTTTTGTTGTTCATGTAAAGTCTACTTTAGTCATGCAACTTAGTCTCATAGATAGAAAGGTGAAAACTTGAGTAATATGTGGTTCAGTCTTCACTTACTTTTTGTTGATGAAGTTCTCCAAATGCTTCGGTTGATATAGTTTTGATCAACTAAATTTGACAACAAGCTTGAGATAACAACACTTGTGAGTTCGACCGAGCAATGCTCTAACAGGTGATCAATCTCTTAACAGCACAATTACTCAGTTCAATAATTTTATCCACGAATACCATCTTTTGGATTTAGTATTTCTGGTCCTGCATATACTTGGTGTAATGGTAGACAATTTCAGAGTCTTATTAGACAAAGATTGGATAGAGTTGTTGCTTCTCATGACTGGCGTCTCATGTTTAAAATCTCTGGAGTTCTTAACATGTCAAGAATCTTTAGTGATCATTCACCCATTCTTGTGAACACACGTAAATTCTCCAAGAAAGTCGCCATATTCTGGTGTACTCATCCATATTTTCTCAAAGTTGTTTTGTGGAGTTGGAATATCACCATTTTTGGTGATCTAATTTCTAAAATGGCCTCTTTGAGTACTTTTCTTAAAAGTTGGAACAAAAATAAAATTGGGAGTATCAAAAACAAAATTAGAAGATTACAGAAAATATTGGTTCACCTACAAGGTTTATCTCCTACTGCTGACATAATCCGAAAAGAGAGAGATATTTCTGCTCAACTGAATGATTATATCATCATGGAAGCAACTTACTAGGAACAAAGAATGAAACAGATTTAGTTGAAAATTGGGGATAAATACTCAAAATAGTTTCATCTTTCAGTATAACAAATAAGAAGGAAAAATCATATTTTTTGTATTCAAACATCCAAACAAGAGTGGTTAACTAATCCTAATGATATTGTTGCGGAATTAGTTACCTTCTTCTAAAATCTATTTCAAGAAGATGCATGCGATTATCCAGACTCCAACAAATCTGCAAGATACTTCATTCTCTCTAGACACAATATCAAATAATTCCATTATGGCAGTACCTACCAGTGAAGACATTTAGAATGTTGTCAAGAAAATGAATTTGTTAGCTTCTTCCGGACCTGATGGACATCCAATGGTCTTCTACAAGAAATGCTAAACTATAGTTGGTGAAGAAACAACAAATTTCATTCAACAGATTTTTGACTCTGGGGAGATTCCTAGTAAGTTAAACCATACTCACATTAGTCTCATTCCTAAGTTAAAAACCGTACTACTAATATGGAATTTAGACCCATTGCTCTTTGCAATGTTCTTTATAAGTTTGTAGCTAAAATCATTGTTATTAGACTTAGCCCTTTTATGAGTAGGTTCATATCTTGGTCCAAAAATGCCTTTGTTAAAAATAGACAACTTACTGACAACATTAAAATTTGTATTTCTTGGGTTTTACGCTTCATCGGTTGTGTATTCATGATCATTCCCATAAATTAATTATTGTGTTACTACTTTCACATTTTCAATACTTTCGAATGGTGCACCTTATGGAAATTTTACAAGTGGGAGGGGTTTACGTCAAGGCTATCCTTAATTCCCTTCTTTATTCATCATTTGCTCACAAGGTTTATCTCTTCTTATGGAAAAATTCGAATGTTTCAATCTATATCGTGGCTAAAAAATCAACACTCGAGCGCCAACTATTAGTCATCTAATATTTGCGGATGACATATTTTTCTTTGGGAAGAATCTGATGATAATGTTGAGCAACTGAAGTGTATCTTGGATAGTTATTCTACCTTTTCGTGTCAAATCATAAACTATTCTAAGTCATCGATTCATTTTAGTAAGGAATGTTCTCTTCATAATAAAAGGGTTACCATTCAGAAACTAGGAGTTAGGAAAATGGATTTGGATGAAAAGTATTTGGGCACGTATCCGTTGAAGTCTGATTGCGGTATTGAAACGTTTGAACCTTAACTATCTAAGTTCAGCACTAAACTAGTGGGTTGGAGATCCTACTTTGTTAAAAATCGGCTGGTAATACTGTGCTATCAAAAAGTGTTATATCCACAATTCCTAACTACACTATGGGAACCTGTATACTTCCTAAAGGTGCACTGAACCAAATCTCTAAAATTCAAAGATCTTTTTGGTGGGGACATAATGTTCATACAAGGAAGCATCACTTCATTAAATGGGAAAAAGTTTCTAGAGTCTGGGAATTAGAAATATGGATTTCGTGAATACTTCTTTAATGTCTAAGTTAGTTTTGAGATTTATAACTAACTTTAATTCTGTTTGGGTGAAGTTGTACTCTATATTTGCAGGATATTTCATTTTGGGATTGTCAGGCAAAATAACTTTGTCAATTATTAGTAATGTTATTCACTGTTATCTCTTTTTTCTATACTGTTATCTTGATTACTAACCTTGAGCACACAATACGATAACTGTTGAGCTAGTAAGAAAATTTTAATTACTTTCCAATAAAAAATGGAGTGATATTATTCAAAGTTGAAAAAATCCAGAAATTCCATAAATACAATCAAAATTTCTTCAATTCAATAATATGTCATCTAAAAATATACCGTTTTAGTTGAAGCATAATTATCCAATACATGTCCCAGTGCAGATGTCATTGACTCGTACTACTACAGTAGTTAAGTCCTTGGCTGATGTTATTACAATCGTAAGCACATCACAGGGTAGGAGATTCTTCTTTCTTTCTCTACCAAGCTATCTGGACCCGTAGGTAGTATGAAACATCAGTGTAACATAAATATTGCGAAAAATCACCTTCTAATAGCGTATATAACAAACCAATTGGGGCTAGCCCAATTAGCCAGGAGCCTAACTCTCATATTTGAGGTCAGCGGTTAGAGTCTCCACTTTATAGTTCGAGGATCTCTTAAAAACCTCCCTATGTATCAAAAAGAGAAAAAAAAAATAGTGCACACAACAAAAGCTCCACGTAACTTTGTTCAAAAGTATAAATGGATGGGATTGTGCTGATACCAACATAAACTAAACTCATGTAATTAGTGATTGTTATTATGAATGAGTACTACGTAGTTTGCATGTTGTATAGGGTATCGCTGCTCGATATCTAATTTACCTTAATAAAATACCGACAGAAACATATGGCATAAGATAGAAAAAAGAAGAAGCAAGCGGCATAATGAGGCTTTTTGAAAATACGATATAATACGATCTGGATAGCACGCAACAATTAGGCTGACCATAAGAGGCAAGGATATGTACTAGATGACCGCTTGCGGTGGGGGTGCCGACCGAATGCGATAGATAATATTATGAACGTAAATATACTTTCCTAACTGTGTTTTTTTAGATCAAAGTTTTTTTAGCATCAAATTTTTTCAATTTTCTATTTCAGTTTGAAGCAATTGAAGGTGAAATGATCGTTTGATAGAGTTTAAATATAATTGGTGACCTCATATATTTGATTATCAGGCCAATTTTGGAAAAAAGATGATCGGTCTTAATCCAATTTGATCGAATTGAACGAAATTGTTAAAAGTAAATTACACTGTGATTTTTTGGGGTTAACTTTTCGAAATAATTGACGACCAATTCGAGTTTTGATCTATTTGATGATGTTTAAAAACAGTTAGGGGTTATAAATCTCTGATTATCAAATCAAATTAGAAAAGAAAAATCAATTCCAATTCAGTTGACAAAGGTATATTTTCTCATCATATAGACGGTCTCTGTTCGGTCGACCAACAAGAAGGAAAACCTGAGCTCCAGAAATTTAAAAGAATATCAATCTTCGAAAAAAGAATAAAGTGGCAGTATAACTTTTAATCAAGCAATTTATTAAACTTGAATACGGGTTTTAAGAAAATGTTGCCCTGCAAGCCCATATCTTTTTAATTCTCTTTTTTTAATTGCTATGGTTTTTTAATTAGTTTATTCAATGTATTATTGGTTTTTAGGACATAATGAAATTTTTATTAGCTTTTGAAAATATAATTTGTTTTTAATGAAATTAATTTTAACACCCAAGTCCCATATTTTGTAAACAAGAAACATGCACGGATGAAAAACTAGTTCTATTCAACAATATAACGATTTTGTATTCAACAATATAATGATTTATTTCCACAAAGCTCAGTATCTTTACTTCTCCTAAAAGAAAAGGAGAAGGAAAAGTACAACATGGGATGAAACACCTTGTGAAGGGGTGAATTACTGGACTGAGAGCCAAGGGTACATTCAATAGAATCATACTCTTAGTTTCAGCCAGTAGTTTTTGAACTTTAGAGAAATAAAAAGAAGAAAAAATGGGGGGAAAAATAAAAAGAATTGACAACACATATTAAAGATTGGAAAGGGAGAGCCTCAACCCTGCAATCATTCATACCCGTATTGTGGACGTTCTTGAAACACTGTAGAAGCGTTATTTTTATTTTCGCTCTCACCCCTATCACCGTGCAAATTTTCTACATTGCCTAAATCTATATTCTGTACTCCATTTCTTGGACTGTTATTGCCGCTTTCTTTCCAACCCATTCCGTTATTCCTCCTGGAACTCCATGGTGGACCATTTCTACGATTACTGTTCCATTTTCGTTGCCTAAAATACCTCTGTCCCAAATTTCCACTGCCTGCAGAAGAATACCTCATTGGCTCATCAACCATCCGTTTACAGTTGTTACCCCTTCCCCAGGTAGCTGATCCTTCTGGAGGCCTTGCCCTTCCAGACGTGCTTGTCATATTTATATCTTCTTGATGCCAATTGCCTTCACGCAGCACTTCTTCCTTGCATCCTCCTTCATTATGTTTCATAGTTGACGATGGTGAAGTAAGAGAGTTGCTTTCGTCACGAGGAAATCGAGGTAATGGCGGAAATGGATGGAAGGGTATGGACGGTGCAGTTACCCAACTATCCAAAACCCCTGCCTCGGTTGTACCCAACTGCTCCACAAATGATAGAGGGATCCCATATGACACGGTCAAGTGTGACATATACCGACCCTGTATGCACCCAGTAACCAGTTCACAATAACCACCACAATCTGTGTTAGTATCTCGGAGGAGACTACTCGGAGAGGCTGTTGAAGAAGAAGTATGTGATACAAGCGTAGGGCTGCTGCTAAAGGGAGCTGGAAAACCAGGAGGCGCATCATCATGGATTTCCTGCACCAAGTCACCTTGAGAAAGATTAGATTGATAGCAGCCATTGGAAATATTTCTCTCTCCAGCAAGCTCCATATCAGTGTGGTGCGCATTTAATTCCATCTTTTGTTTCCCTTTCAGGTTCTCATCCACCTCTGTTCGTTCTGGAACTTTGGCATTCACCTCTGGTTGATCCCACCGGCTTTTACGCTTGCGTATATTTGCTCCATTATTTCTGTAGCCATCTGTTGCAGGATCAGAACTCCCAATATGCAAGTGGGAGTTTACGTCTTCCATGGGTTTTATACCGTCATTATCATGCCATCGTTTACGGGATACCGAAGTTCGATTGAAGCTTGAACCATTGTGTAATTCTAAATTGCCATTTTCCCTGTTTGAGTAACCATATCTTCTGGTTGGACGAGGAATCCATGTATCTCTGAAGTTCCTCGCAATTTGATGGACCTGTATGGATGCACAACAAACTGGGTAAAGCTCGTACCATCATACTGAAATATGCAGAGTTGAGTTCTTGGCGCTAAAAATAACTATCAAACGAGTAACCTATGAAATTCGACAGCAACTGCCAGATACCACAGGTAAGTACGTACAAAGCACAGGGCAGAACATAAACACCAGTTCAATAAAATCTCAAAATCAAGTTACGACATTAAGTACACTACAAAAGACTCAGAAAAGTGAAATGATTCTTAATTACCAACAAAGCTAAACAAGCTATAGAGAATAAACAAGTACCTGTACGTCGCTGTGCCTTGTCAACTCCAATATAGACTCCCTAAAGCTGCACATTGAAGAAAATATAAATCAATCTTCTTAAAGTTTCATGGAGCTTCTCTAACTTTCAAATGTAACTTGCATAACTCTGGGATAACACCAAGTAATCAACCTGGCTACAGTAGGAGGCAATATAATATAGGACATCAAATATGCTATGATGCCAAATTAACAAAAAAAAGAACATGTCAAAGGAACAGACATATTTACTATGCATGTCAATCAGATGAAAACACAGTCCAGAAATCATGCAAGGCTTCTGTTCGTTAGCAATAGAAACGCCTTGAATCTCGAACACAGAGATTTACAAGTAGGTCAACATTTTCAAATTTCAAAACATCTGGATATTAATCTTACTAATGGGCCTAATGGCAAGCGATAACAGTGGACACCTCTCAAACTGCTAACAGTATCATACTGAAAACCATTCTTGAGATGAGGTTCACTAATTAAAATCAGCATGTTACACCTTCGGTAAAAAGCAAAACCATACATATTAAATACACTACAAGATATAACGGAAAATCAAGTGAGCACACTGATCTATAGATCCATTGCGCCAGTAGCAATGAATGGTCTTACAAGACCTATCTGCAAAGTCAAGTCATTTTTCCACGATAAAAGCAAAGAGAGAGAACCGCAAGTAGATAATACTTGCTAATCATGATTTTGTTCACTCTACCAGTAAACTAAGTATGTACCAAACAACCCTTAAGAAAAGCATTAGCAATTCATTTTAAAGTAACGAGGATTTTGTAATCTCAACTGCTGAGTAGACAAACGTAGTAAGTATGTGAATATCATCCTGTTATGCAACAGTAACGCCTCCATCCTCATATTTCATATCTGCTGCCGATAATGATAAACCTTCGAGAATAGAAAAGAGTATTGCCACCAGAAACAAAACAAGAGCAAAAGAAACAGTATTCTAACCTTTCAATTTCAGCACGAGGAGGAACTCTATTGATCTGTTCTATGGTAAGGATCTTCTTCACAGCTAGATCCTCTAAGGCCTGCACATTAGACAGGTAAGCTAAGAAATTACAGGCACATATAAGTTGTAACTCGAGGACATCAGTAATAAACTCCAAACAAGGTCCCCACAAGAATTTATCATAAATGCACATCTTAGACACAGTTAGAATATTTAAAACTACCACATGCAGTAACTACAAGGAGCCCAGAGAAGCAAAATAATTTATATTAACATTTTAGAAGGATTCTTTCTATGGCATCTCAAAAAAAAAAAAAACGGATCCCATTTTCTAAGATACAGATACTACATCTTCAGACAAACATGCCAACATTTAATCTACTCACATTCCCATGATCCCTGCAAGTCTCACATAGGACTGATAATATGCACCTAGCACCTAGGAAAGATCTTTGGTATGACCCATTTCAGAAGTCAGTATCTCATTCCACCCACACATCTTACCATCCTATCCTGATTTAACCCTTTTAGAAACATATATACCCAATTATATAATCAAACACATGGGTGAATCTTTCACTCTGGAATTCTGCTACTATCAGTTTATGTGAAATGCATATATCACGCACTAATGGAGGGTATATATTTTTTCCTCGAAAATAGAACACCTTAAGACTTCGGTTATCATTCACAATTCTGTAACTGAAATGAATATGCAGTGATCGGAGTCAAAAATCCTATCCTGGCTAGTGCGCCAAGGTAGCAAGCCGGTTGAAGGTGTTAACTGTAAAAGATATACAGAATCTGGTAGATTCACAAGCCTGATCGCGTTGGTTTAAAACTTTTAATGCCTGATAAACATTTTTGGTGGATCCAGACCTAGAAGGTTAGGGTTGGGGTATAGTTGGGCCACGAGATTAAAGATGGTGGATCCAGACCTAGAAGGTTAGGGTTGGGGTTTAGTTGGGCCACGAGATTAAAGATTTAGGGAGGCAAATGTCTTCATCTCTTTATTTTAATTAATCAAGTAACCCTATGTAAAGGTGAAATAGGGAAAAATAAAAAAGTGAAATGTACTTAAATGCCATGCTCTTTTTTCCTGGGCTTATGAACGGTGCAAGGCAACAGGGACACTGTTGGTAATGACGTGGTGCTGTACTCGCATATATAACGAACAGGTTAGAGAACTTTTACATCCTACTGAATAATTTGTTACTTGGATTAGTTTTTCTGTCATTATAATGTTAACACCTAGTGACTGAAATTTCCTAATCTGATATATTAGTACAAGACAAATCAATGTTCCTATCAAAGAAATGAAGCATTTGCAACACATAGTGACTGAAATTTCCTAATGATTTGAAACACATTACACCACAGGCATGAAGTTAATCCCCAGCCTGTATCATAATTAGCAAGCAATGGATGGGAGCTACTAAGCCCAACGTGGGTAGGTGTATTTGCGTTTTTTAGAACCTTGTGAGCCGCAATAACCAGAGAAGTTTACTGTAACCTAACCTTAAGAAGCTTCCGGATAATGGGAGTTTTATTGAAGTTCCTTCTGTTATGCTTCAGCACGTTGTGCAGCATCTGCAGTCCTACATGGTGAAAAAGAATCATAATAATGATGCTGCATCACTTCATAGAACAAATCCCAAAAAATAGCATCCTAGAAGGGGGAGGAAGCACTACCATTTTTGCTAATTATATCAGCCAAAACCATCCTTGACTTTGTTTTCAAGAGAGCGTCAAGAATTATCGACAGATCTCTTGTGCTACAAAGGGGATAAAATAGCAACCGTTAACCCAGCAAAAAACCGATAACGAAACTGAGACCCGCAATAATCAGGTAGCAACATCTAAATACCTTTGAACTGCCTCTCCATTAACATTGTCTCCAGAAGCTGCAGTGACAAGCAAAAGCTTCAAGTATCCTTTAGTTGCATCCTGCAAGTAATAAGGACAACCACGTAAAAAAGACATCAGCGACATAGGTGGAAGCAGATTGATTTATTTGTTTGGATGGTTGTCATTGGACAATATCAGAGACAAAGTTTAGCAATAGTGCATTTTTTGTGAAGCAATAGAGCACAATGTCTTAGTCATCCACTAGTTCCTTCTTGCGTTCAAAGTCATTTACATATATATGCTCAACAGGCGAGAAAACACACCAGAATGAAGTTATATCCAACATAAAAAATACACAGCTTACTTTTCGTTTGCTAATACCCCCATCAGAATCTAGCAACTCGTTGAGTTTATCTTCAACTGCAACATCAGGTAGCTAGTGAGATCTGTGAAAAAGGTCCGACATATATAACATTTGGCAATAAAAGAAAACTGCTCACCTCCTTCTAGGCAATTATTAGAAGTAGCTTCTAACAACTTCTTGGGTTTATTGGCCACGACCCGAGCTTTGCTGCTGGTTACAGCAGAAGAATTGGATTTAACCTTTTTGACTGAAACTGATGGACGAGATGATTTCAAGACCGGCTGTGGTTTTGAAATATTTGACTTCTCTTCAAGACTCTCAGAAATGTACTTTTTGTTAGCTGGATCAGAATCTGATAGGGATTTGCTAATAAGCTTGGTGGTTACAGAAGTTTCCAACGGTTGAGTAATAGGGGCACTGCTTGTAGCGTCCTGTGTTTGTAATGATGGAAAACCTGATGAGGACTTGAACATAGTGTCCTGTGTTTGTAATAAAACCCCTGGACCATGAGATGGAGATTCTCTGGCAGTACCTTCAGCAGTCATAGACACCAATGGTTCAAAAGAAGATACAGAAACACTTCCCTTCTCCGGAGACTGTTCCACCTGTTTAATAAAGGATGTACACACTGTATCGGAAGCATTCACGGTACACTCTCCGTGCTCTACTATAGCTCCATCAGCCAAGCTAGAATCAGAATTTTCATCCACAAAGTCCGCATAATAACTATCTTCAGTTACCATCGACGGTTCAGGATATTCTTCATCTGAATCACCTTGGACAACAACTTCTGTATTCGATGGATCACCGCCAATATAGCCTCGGCACACCGAAGAACCACATTTACATCTTTTGGCAGCAGCTCCAAATACCCGAACATAGTTGTAATCAAAGGTTACCTCCTCACCCTGGTACCAACAAAATTAGAAACTGTCCATTGGATACTGATCGAGAAGCAAAATACTTGATGAATCAACGAGAAATAACTAGGATACCTTCTTGAGATCCCTTAGAGCGAACAGTCCAACACAAACTTCTCCATTCACCATCCACTATTTCAACAACATATTAAAAGAATTAGAACTCGGCCGCCATCGACAGAAACAAGAACAAAAGACTTGCACTAAAACTGAGGTAACTGCATTCATAGTATAAAACAGAGGAACAATCCTATTTGAATAGCAACCTATTTTAGTCATACATGCAATTGTGACAAGTTATGAAGTTCATAAGTCTATATACACAGGCACCTCATAAGTCAATAAGTTCGTGAGGATGTAATGGCAACTAAGCAGAAATTTTACTAAAATTTTCATAAACCCTAATTACTCTACGGCATCAAAGATAAAATAAAACAAAAATGAAGGACGGACAGACAGACAGACAGACAGACAGACAGACAAAAAGAAGGAATGCAAAACGAAGGAAAGAAAAATTGATAAATAAATAACATACGGTATGAAGAGAGAAGTCGTCTGGAAACTGCACCCATACAGGGTACAGCTTTTTTTGCTTTTGATTATGAGTGTATCCAAACATATCTAATCATCCTTAATAGCTCTACCCAGATATGTAATGGTGGACAGGAGGTGGATATTTGATAATGCAATTTAACCTAATTTGCTATTCTTCTGCCACTCATTCACTCAAACTCGTTTTATCTATAGTTGCTATTTTATTTTTATTCAGTCTCTTTTTTGTTTGTTTGTACGACATCTAAAACACCAGTATGACCTAGTCCAATTAAAAGAAACACGAACTAATCTTTCAGAACTGAGGACTTCATATAAACTATATAAGATCATAATTAATGATGCACTGGTCAAGATGTTCATGTATTCTGTTTGATCAGTTACAAGCTAGCAGAAAGGATCTTCAGATTATAAGGCAATATAACTAATGTTACTGTTTTTTTATTTCTTTTCCTTTGCTTTCAATGTGTTTCCTTGTATGGAGCGAGAAACAAGCATATGGGCTTGGGTTGATAAAACCAGATCAATTGAGAACTCCCTCCAATTTTTTCCTCCCAGTAAACAGATTCAAAACACAATTGATAACAACACTGATACCTACAAGACCTAAAGCATTTCAACCATTCAAAATTTTGTACCACGCCTGTCAAACATGGAGCATCCTAAACAACACCATCAAACTACAACTGAAGTTAAAATCAAATTGGGGCTATTTTTGAAAGAAACCAGAAGCAATCAGCCTATTCTATACCATTGGATCATATTGCTACGACAATTCAACTAGCAGATTTACCTTTTCTGTACGGCAATTAGGATCACAACTGTGGTTGATGAAACGTCCCAAATTTCCTTTTCCACATGCATCTATTACCTGAAAATGATGAGACCAACAAGTTCATGGATTAGACAGAATCAAACAGATGATGTATGAAATGTGGGGCAATGCAACAACAACAACCACGACCATATGGCCTATGAAATTCAAGAAGTGCGCAATGCAATGCTACTTTTGTGCCCATGGGTACACTGAATTATATGACTAACGAATAGATATGTGAACAATGCACAAGAAATAAACCCAATTGTCATAATAAGATAAAGAAGCCCATTTGATGTGCCACTAAATGAGTAACAAAACAGTCCAGCATACTTATAATGGAGCAGACATAATTTAAATGTGCAAAATGCTAACCTCACTGCCATTCAATGTCATGAAGTAGAAATGCTTTTGACCTCGAGAGGCATACTCTTTCTGTCGCACTTCATAGCTATGCAAGTCAAGCACCTGCATGACAAAAATGACCCTGGCAATCAACTTTACTGATGTTCAAAAGATTTGTATGATGACCCCTGGATCTATGAACCAGATCAGCTTTCAGGTGTTGGGTCTCCCCAGATATTATGTAACAAAGCTATATACCTATTTCAGAATAAAATATAAACATTCAAAAGCTTAACCAAATAAGTGTTCATTTATAATTTTCTTAATGGCTGTTATGGACGAATTAGATTGCTCCGACTGAAATCTAATGTTCCTTTCATCAGAAAATAGGTACATGGATTTTCAATTTGCATATGTTGTTTGGATCTACTATGTGTAGTGTTTCCGCCAAAAGGCTCCAAAATAAATACTGAACAAAAACAACACACAAGAAGGTCTACCACTTAATAATGTACAGCATACAGGGAGAAGCGGTGGGATGTCAGATGGGTTCCCTGTATCCGTTCACATACCACAACAGAGGTGGGACCAGTGCTCCATGTACCATTGGGAGGACTCCATTACCAAGACTTATTCATCTCTCTATGGTGGAGCACACATTTAGATGATCCAAGAATTGACTTAGTAAGGATACAATATATACACCATACACAGTAGTCAGTACCATCCTTGCAGATATTAAATCGCTCTAATGCTTCCCATCTAATAGCCATGAAATTTCAAAGTTTTACAATCCATCCAACTTAAGATGCACGTTACACCAACATTTTCTGGTGCTATATATATTTTATATGATAAATGATATTTCATAAGAGGATGCTTAAAAGAGATCATTGAATTGGTCTCAGTTAAAAACTTTCGGCAATGAATTTTATGCAGACAAACTTAGAGTCTTACATAAGCCCAAAAGGTAAACACGAAGCCAGTAAAAACAGCAATGCCACTACAACAATCAGCAAGATGTGATGCATCATGCCAGGATAGAGGGACACTAATTTAAATGCAACCAATATATACCATATGGGTAACTGCCCTAGCAGACAAATGACTAGTTGGTGCATCTCCTCATATATATATCTAATAAAGTATAAAAAATACATTTCCATTTCTTGAAGCAGTTTTAGTGAGTAATTTAGCATATACCATCCAGCTTGATCAGCAGGTAATGGATGTGAAGATTAGCTCAGTTTAGGAGCAAAACACAGTCCAAAAAGAGTGCAATTCCTCCTCTATAACGAATTCTGGGAGATTTCTTTCCTTTACAGTTAAGCTGGACAAATCAGCTATCACCATAGCTTGTCACTATTTTAGTATTTTATATAAACCTAAACAATTCAATATTCAATCCCCATGGAGCAGTCTCTTAATCTCCTCTAGGGATTATCAAGACTCTGTTTCGTACGCCTCCTTTTGGAATGAGAAAAACAAAAGAGTGTATTGCAGTATACCTCTCCAACATATTCAATTAGAAATGCCCCTTCAGGTACATTTTGCTGCAACTGCAGCCCAAATCCCTTTTTTCCACAACGAAACCACTGAAATTTGGCATATTTGCGTTTCTGGAACTGCAGACAAGCATATGTATAAAAGATGCTGTATTTACTACAGATATACATGACAATAAGTAGCAACTGCTGAACTTACTTGCTGATTTGAACAAAGATCGCCACAAGGGCAGGTCCCATGAACACATTCAATATTAAGCAGCCGATTCAGGCACTCATCCCCACAACCAAGCTGGCCATCTTGAGGTGGCTTGCAGTGACACACCATTATCTGTTGGAAATTAATAGATCCAGTATTAGGTATAGCAGCTGAAAGACTGAAATTCAACAGCTTGTTAGAGTTCAACCAACACTTCCAGATAAAAGCATGGGCAAACTCGGTCATTTTAACTCGTATAGTACTCTCCTTGATATTCTAAAGTCTAGATAGTCAGAAGTGACATCCCCAAATAGAGGTTAACACTACTATTTATAATGGGATGACAAAAATAAAAACTACCGAAAATTCTATTAAATTATGAAGCTATCCAAGACACATTTAGTTGTTATAGTGTAGACTAGATAAGCATTGGAGATGAATCGTAAATTACATTAACGAAAAAAACCTAAAAATAATACATAAGAAATCAGTAGTTCAAACCTCATCAATGACTTGGGTTTTACGTTTACGATGTAAGAAAGAGTTAGTCTTAATAAGCGTCCAGGAAGCTGGTTTGGAATCTAGAATAGCAGCAGAGAAGTCTGTCAAGATCAAAGACCATACAGATCCATAATCACCCAATAGATTCCTCAAAATCTTAAGTAGACATGTATACCTGATATCTTCTTGGCTTCAACTCCCTTACGATTTGATTGTGCATTACAAACATCTTCCTCACCAGATGCATCTGATATGTCCAACTCCGCATTTATTTCTGCATTCGTCTTCTCTTGAGGAATTGAACAGTCTGCAAATGCCTTGTCCATGTTCTCCTTGCACGTCCTTAATTTGAAAGGAAAGTTAAGAATCAGAACTATCAAACTGTACAGATTCTCGGGGTCACACCTATCTTACAGGCAGTGAAGATTGTAGGACCGACTACTTCTAATGTGATTTCCAATATCCTAAAATGCACGAAATTCTATACTACAATAGTAATACGCAAGTATCTGTTTTATTATTGTCTAGTTAGATTTGTCTATCTTGGTCCTATTCCATAATAGGCTAACAAACTTAAACAAGATAAACATAATTTGTGTGCATACTACTTATCAAAAGAGATAACACATTTTAGAAAATGACACAGTGCCATGACATGCATACCATTGGCAGTTTGTTTCCTCTATGGAATCAGCAAGTGCAGCTGGTATACATCGCCACTTATGACAATCGTCGCAAAGAACCCATGCATTCCTAGAAGGTAATAACTGCTGGTCAAAAGCATTTGACACCGATGACTCAGAAAAGCCTTCAGGAGCAACTTTGTTGTCATTTTTAGGTTTTTCTTGAGCATCAGATGGGGACCCCACAATATTACTACCTGCAAAACCATGTGTGAGGTTTGGTTACTGACTGCAAAAGTATAAGATAGTACATATGAATTAAACATGTGAAAACAAAAGCTACAGGTTAAGCAGAAACTAACTGTTCAATTCAGGTAACCCGTGCAATTCTGAATGATTTCCCATCTTTGGAAACATACAAGCACCTTCATCAGTTTCTTGTTGAATTTCTCCTTTAGACATAGCCAGGGCCAAAGTATCCTCCTTCTTGCTTTTCCCCTTGTTAACAGACTTCCGGGAATCTCCTTTCTGCTTTGGAGGAGTGCTTCCATCCGCTCGCCTTGCTGAATCAGGGGCACGTGATCTGCGCTTGCTAAGTCCAGAACTGGATTTAGGACATTTTGGAATCTTCAGACCAACAGGTTTACTAGTTGGAAACAACCGCCCAGATGTTTCAAAGCTCTGAAGAACAGTTTCCACTTTAAACCTTTCTCCAAGTTCATCAGGTCCTGAGACAATAGATGATCCCCCAGGACATCCCTCAATGCAAACAGAGTCATGAAGCACGCTTTCTCTTGTACCAGCAGTATCCTCCTGGACTAAGTTAATCACTTCTGAATCAGGTGATGTTCCGGGATCTGTGTACCTACAATCAACAGCCTCTACCAAAGTCTCCATCTTATTTTGTGAGGAAACCCAAGGACAATCACTCAATGTGCTTCTAACGGAAATATCATGTGCCCCAGTGCTCTCTACAGAAGCACCTCGAAAAGTGACCGAGTTTTCCAGGTCTGCACGACAGGTTGTAAACGTTGTGTCATGAACATTTTCTGCAGTATACTTATCCCCATGGTGAAGAAATTCCTGAATCGACGAACCTTGAAAAGTGACTAAATTTTCCAGGTCAGCACCAGTGTCATGAACAATTTCTGCCATCTTGCATTCGACATCATTTACCAATTCTGAAATTTCTCCAGAAAATACTGGTTTGGAGGAAATCTCACCAGCAAGAATTGGCACAGACTCCAAAGATTCAATAACATCAGGGGGCACAATATTTGGACTTGTTTGACCTCGATCTTCCTCCTCAATTTTTACCTTCAGACGAATACGACCAGTTGTAACACAGGATTTTGTTTTCCTTGGAGTGCGAGAATTCCCACCAGCTCGAGAGTTCTTTCGCCTTTTACCTCCTTGTCCATTATTTCTTTTATTGGACCTTTGTTTCTCCATTTGATTGAACTGTGGCTCAGGTTCAGGCTCACGCTTAACAAGACCATCACGTTCCGTAAAAACATCCATAATATGTCCCAGTGTTCCCCAAATTGAGGAGCGTGCCTGTTTAGACGGACAACTTCTTTTCCCTCTGGAGATCTCTGAGGAAATAGCAATGGGTTTAGCTGGAACAATGCTATTGACGAGTGTCCTTAACCGTGCAGTTTTTCTTCTTGGAATCATGTCACTGGATTTACTTTGCTGCGTCCTTATTCGCGGAGATAAATGTACAATGTCTGTAAATGTGGATGTGGAAGCAAAATCTGCTTCAACAGTATCTTTTATTTCATTGAATGTCTGCACAGTAGAGTCAATTAAACTACAAGCCGAAGCATCAGCCAAACTATCTATTTCCTGATGATTTTGTGTCACCGAACAATTAAATGAGCTAATACTCACGACACCCAAGTGCTGAGATAACAGTAAAGATGCTGAATCTTCAATGGCACACTCAGAAGCCATGTTGGGAGGCCCTTCAATTAAATTACAAGAGTTATTCTCCTGTGTATCTGGTAAACGGGTCATCTCATTGCTCTCAGGTAAAGCATTATGTCTTTCTTCCACATTCTCCTCGCGAACTTTATCCGCTTCATCTGAAGGTATAAAAATCTCATCATCCTTGTACTCAGTTTGCTGGGTGTGATTACTCTGAGGACTTTCAAAGTTGTCTTCTTCTGTATGTGATACTTGGGTTGTTAGCGCGATTGAGGACCCAGGCAAAATATAATGCTTCTCTTCCGATTCACCTGAAGGTACAAACATCTTAGGATCCTCCTGTTCAAATTGCTGGGTGCATTTACTCGGTGAAGTGTTCAAGGGTGACTTCAAAAAGCACAGTTCTTTGTCTTGTGCCGTGCTAATTATGCCACCCTCATGTTGAAACTCTTTCGTTCCCATTAACGATTCCTGAGTGCCCACTGAACAACATAACTGACCGACCTGAGAACTTTCCTCGGGACAAAGCTCACTTACACAAGCTTCATCCTGTAATATTTTCACTGATAAATAGAGATCATTGTTCCAGGACCGATTTTCTTGCCCATCCCTACTAACAGACACAACATCCTGAACAGCGGAGGAGTTCAAATTGGTAACTGCATTACTACATTCAGGAGAAAGAAACACAGCAGGTCGATCCTCTATATCAAGAAATGAATTAGATATGAGACAAGCTTCTTCAGAACACATTCCCTGTCCAAAACCCATGTCATCTCCATCTCCACTATCATCATAATCTAAATCTAATGATTCCGTAACCCGTTCAGAAAGATGTTCAACAATATCACTCTCACACCCCTTACTAACATTCCCGACTTCCTCTGGTGCTGTTGTTTCCACCCGAAACAAACAATTGGAAACTGATGACAACCCAGACAAAGGCTCATCATCCATATCACAAGGACCATTACAACCCATTTCAAATTTGAAGACAGACCTTCTAATCCTCTTAGGTTTTGTTTAACAATTAACCCAAATTTGCACCTCCATGAAACGAACTAATTATTATCACACTGTGTAACAGATAATTTGAACATTATTATTAACTGAATTTCAATTATCAACCGACCCCTTTCAAGTACAAGAAAAAGGGGGATGAGAGATATAAAAACTGAAAATCATATCCATACCGTTTTGTGTTGACTATGTGTGGAAATTGGTTGATAATTACGAACCCTAAAATCACCTCTCTTCTTCACCGTCTCTGCAAAAAAGACAAATATGGAATGAATAATCGAAACCCTAATTTGAAGAAAAGGATTAAAAAAGAATATGATGATTGAAGGGATAATCCAAATACATACACATGCGAGAGAGAGGAACGGGAGAGAAAACAAGCGCAGAGAGAGAGAGCGAAGAAAATTGGTGTCTGACTTAGAGGGGTCAAATAGGAGCAAGGCCATAGCCTAGCCTGGCTAGACGTTAGTTTCGGGCTTGGAGCCTGTCGGGGCTGGCCTAATTTAGCCCGAGCCGGTATGGTGCCTGCCTTAAGACCCCATATCCACTAGAGGGCTGTTTGTTGAAGACACAAGAGGAGTTTTCATGTATTAAACCAAGTAGGATCCACCTATAGTAAAATTAAAAGCCTCATCTCCAAAATATTTTCATAATGGCTTGTTTGCCCTCATTTAACTAGTGGTAATTCTCTAATTAGATTAAGTAATGTAGTATCGGTTATTAGATTGCGTATCATCTCGGTCTACGGATGACGCTCAATCTTGTTGTGGTTACCCGGTATTTTGAATTAGTTGGACCTAAAACTCATGGTGTGTTAATATGATTATCTTAAAGTAAGAAGCTTAGCCGGGACATAAGTCCCAACATGAGTTTCCATGGTACAGATTGTCAAGGAAATATCATAAGCAATAAAGAAAGAAGAATCCATAATACCCCTACATGGGCTATCACCAAAAGAAAATCAAAATCAAGAATAAAAATCACAGTTTGGTTAATTTTGCCTATGTAAGTGGCGGTTAAGATTTGTCCTCACAAGAGATAAATCTAGGGATGTAATCATTTGTCATAAGTGATGGTTGTGATTGGGATTAAAGATGCATCTAACGGACAAAATTTATCATGTCATTAAGATTCCATAATTCTTCATAGTAAGTACTCTATTAATTTGCCGTGATAATATGTTATTAAATATCAAATTAAAAATGATAATATATAAATTATTCTACTAATGATGATAACAAATATTTTTATTAGCTAATACTTAGGATTACTTTGGTATTGCTGCGAGCTTTACAAAAGTGCTTTTCCGATGTACGTTACTGTGCCGAGTTATGTAAAAAAAGAAATTGAATGGTTGCTGATGTACTGCCGAGCTCCGTAAAAAAAAGCAATTGAATGGTTGCAAATTATAAATTATAGCTAAAACTATTTTAATGATCAAATTGTGTCTGGAAAAATATCAGGTTCAGTTATAGTTAGTGAGAAAATGACAAAAGAAGACATCTCTAAAAATTGTTTATCTATTTTATTGTGCTTAAAATAAGTAAATTTTTTTGCTATTAGAGTACATATATGTAAGATTAAATTTACTAATTAGTATTATTACTAAAATGTATTATTTTTCTTAACCACTTTTGGAAAATCAATAATTCCTTAATATTTATTGTTGATAAATTAAAGTATATGATACGGTATAACATCAAATGTAGTTTGAAAATAAAAAATAATTATCTTTAAAGAATAAAATATATATAGATTCAAGGATAATTTTTGTCAGTTATAAAAGATTGGATAGAATTGGAAAATAAAATATGAGATTAGGGTGAACTATAACATTTGCTTTTGAAGCTTTTAAAAGCTCCTCTCCCCCACTTTTAAAATTGATAGATTTTGGAAGTGTTTTGCATAAAAATCACTTTATGACATCTTTACCAAACACTTGGTTGAAAAAATATTGCTATAAATATGTTTTCAAAGTACTTTTTTTTTAAAGAAAAAAAGCAGCACCAAACTTAGTTAGATTTGCTAACAATTATGTAAGTAGACCATAGTGATGGTGGCAAGTATTGGTGCCCAGTGAGTAATTTCGCATAATCTCACGTATTTCTTGATAAATGGTTTAACGTTATTTTTATTCAATGATGATGGATAACAGAGTTTATTGTTAGTTTAAAGTATTGTTATTAGGTTAAGTACTTAACGATTTGACTTACTAACTAATCATGGTTTTATTATTTTTATGCAACGAAAACCTCACATTTGGAAGCATAAGGACGCAAAATGTAATGGCCTGACCCTCTACCGATAATGTCCTCACTTAGCCACTATAGTCATCAGATAGTATGGGGTTTTGAATGGTCACCGCTGCTGTCATCCAGCAGCAGCTTCTCAGGAGGTCACCCATCCCAAGATTACTCAATACCTAGCATGCTTACCTATAAAGATTTTTTGCAAACAATGAAGCCAATTATGCTAAAAAGGTCTCGGTGTTAGGAAAGGACAAACCATTACCTATATTCCATTTGACGAATCTTACCTCTCGAGTTGGAGTACTACAATACCACTAACTTAATTTGGCGCCATCCTCGGATTCGAAATATATTCCATCCTAGACTCTGGCATTTTTCCTCACTCATGAGACCTTTTCCCGACATAATCCGTCAAGCATACTCTTTCACCCTCGACAGGTAACCCGTGGTTGACATTAATACCATTTTTAAGGATCTGATCCTCCGCCAATACTGTCCTAGCTTATATAGTCAGTGCGGTAATCCGACAGTGTGGGATTTTCAACTGACACTGATGCGGTCATCAATCAGCAGTTTTCTGGGAGGTATCCCATCCCTAGATTACTCTCGCCCGAGAACGCATAAATATAGTGCTTTTTACCAATTATGGATCCGACTGTGTTGAAAAGGCCACAATGTTGCGAAAGGAAAATCCATTACCTATATTCCATTCGGTGAACTCTTTCTGCCATATTGAGTTACGTACATAATATATTTTGGAATTTTGAAAAACTAGAACTACATCGTATGTGAGTAAAATGGTTGCCATCGGAAATGACTTAACATTTTAAAATATAATAGCTTAAGTGAATGAATTAGCTTTTTATTATGTCATCGAAATAGTAAGAACATACAAAACGATATGTATTGTTGATTCAATTATGAGTTTTACTCTTTTCAGACTATTGTTAAAGAGGAAAAAGCAACAAGGATCCGAACACTGTTAATATCTACACAATTATTCTTGGGACGAATGAGTTCAGGTGTTGTAATTTTGTTACAGCTTACATAGTTTAATGTTTTGGTTCCGCTCGGTTGTTGGAGTATGTGGCGCGATAAACCACATATGCATAGCTAGGATAGTCCCTCATGGAATAAAGAGGAATACATGTGGAACTTAATAAGCTTGGGCATCTCCATACATAGCACCGAGGCCTTTTAGTTAAAAACCCCACACCTATTATCCCAAGGTGGTCAAGTGGGGTTCGGGGTCATGTGGTCGGGCCCTGAGTAGTGTCGGATTGTCCGTGGAAATCCTAACAATTGGTATCAGAGCCCATGGTTAGGGCTATTGTACGAACGTATAAGTGGTTGTGAATGTCACCCGGTTTAGGGAGCAAGTGGAGTCAGACTCAAGGTGGAATAGGCAAGGCCCAAATTTGAACTGGCGCTCAAGGTTGAGTTAGTGTCTCACACATTATCTCTCAAGCGGAGCAGGGTTCTAGGTGGGCAAGGAAATGGTCAAGGTGGAGTTAGTGCTTGTCTTCTCATTAACTCAACTTGGAGTAGGATTCATGGGCGCATAGTGACATTAATTATGATCGGTGGGTAGCATATAAAGATAGTAATCATATGGTGGAGTCTGATTGGACAGATGAAGTGGTTTAATCTCGCCAAGGTGGAGATTGTTAGAGTATGTGACGCGATAAACCACATATGTATAGTTAGGGATAGTCTCACATGGAAGAAAGAGGAGTACATGTGGAGCTTAATAAGCTTGGGCATCTCCTTACGTAGCACCGATTCGTTTTAGATTAAAACCGCACACCTCTTATCCCAAGGTGGTCAAGTAGAGACAATATCGGTGCTATGTGGTCGGGCCCATAGTAGGTTCCTATGGTCCACGAAGATCCCAACATCGTTCACTGAAATAAGGAAGATGCAGAAAGGTAATATCATTTCAAATGATCGATAAGATATCTTTGTAAACTGAAAAACATATCAAATAATGTTTTTTTTAGGACAAAATATGTAAAAATTAATTCCGATATAATTTCATGGCTGGCTTGAGACATCGTTCACTGAAATAAAGAAGATGCAAAAAGGTAATACCATTCCAAATGATCGATAAGATATCTTTGTAAACTAAAAAATATATCAAATAATGTTTTTGTGGGGGACAAAATATGTAAAAATTAACTTCGATATAATTTCATGGCTGGCTTGAGACATCGTTCACTGAAATAAGGAAGATGCAGAAAGGTAATATTATTTCAAAGAATCGATAAGTTATCTTTGTAAACTAAAAAACATATCAAATAATGTTTTTTTTTGGGACAAAATATGTAAAAATTAATACCGATATAATTTCATGGCTAGCTTGAGGATACAACTTGAGAAAGCAGAGGCATAATATGGGAGAATGTCAAGGCGGAAAATGCTAAAAATGATCTGCGGAGTGAAGAATAAAAATATTTATCGGGTTTTTCTTTACTTTTGTAATGATAAGAAGGGTAAACTTGATATTAAAAAATATTTATATGTCGGAAAATGCATAACTAAATAAAAATTATGCCCGTGTCGTTACGACATGGGTTAAGCCCTAGTTATAGAACAAAATACAGTATGAATGTAGAAAATACAGTTAGAATAGACATTTTATGACAGTTTTTGTATCATTTCCCCTTATCATTATTACCCAGATTATACCCTTGATCAATAAACAATGCAAGTATGAGTGGATGTAACCATAATGTTACAACTAATTAAAAAGTATAAGATTACAAAATGTGACTCCAACCATTCCAAAATTTCCAACACGTACATACTTGTACTATAAATATGATCAGCTACGAATAATTTTGTCATAAAGTCATTTGCAAGTTGCAGCTATTTTCAGAAGCTTGGTTTGCACCATCTACGCTGAACCTCGGCTATATGTATACATATTAACACTAAACAAAAAAGATTGACATCGAAAGATTACAGATTTGTATTGTCCATTCTACCTGCAATTCTCGAAAAATCATTTGACCGCAAAATACAATACAAATACAATAAGCACACAGTTATAAATGGATTATCAAGAAAGGTCACGTCGCAAAGGAAACTATATATGTATTGACCAAATGTTGCATTTAACAATTGTTTCTGGAATGTCAACAAAGAGTACCGAAACTATATAAGCGTGCCTCATAGTGATCTTTGACGAGTTTTAGCTGATACAATCTTGTATTTATGAGAGGTTTGAATGTATTTGGCAATCTATATTGATCTTCGTACACGCTAATAACACCACTGCCAAACAATCCACCACACATATCCACCACCACCACCGTACACATTCCCCAACCACAACCACACACACGGTCACTCATACCCCCCACCACCAACCTCCGCACATGCCACATCATACATTCACCAACACTGCAGAGGTTGAAGAGTTCCAAATTTAGAAGAAAAAAAGTTCCAAATTTAGAAACCATAAGTACTCAAAGCATAGTTTATACATCTCACAAAATTTGTAATTAGCTTGCTTACATAGCAAGCTAGACTTTAATGGTGTTCCAACATCAAAACTATAGGGCTCAACAATAACGAAAACATAAATAAAGAATTAGCCACCAGTTAGCTATCTGATCTCGCAATAATACAAATATTATCTCTATCTCTACACATGAAACAAACACCCAACCATACCTTTTTAAGTTCAACCGATTCCACTATACCCAACTAAAAAATAAATTAAAATAAAAAAAATTAAGGCAAAATCCAGCGGTGATTTCCCCCCTTAAATAGTCTAGTGTTATACTTTGAAAAGACGAGGGTACCCAAATATACCTCAATCTAAAACTTTTCCACCTATAAGTCCTTTTCCGAAAGTGATTGTCTATGGACTGAGTCGAGACAATACAACTAATCGGTTCACACTTCGTGTGATCGTCTATGGATACGAGATCGAAAATATACAACAACGAAGTATGTTTACTTGATAATAGGTTCGGACTTAACA
>JAJJMB010000948.1:7961627-7976484 GCA_023531105.1 Papaver atlanticum | reverse complement strand
ACTATGTGATTGATTATCCTATCAAATCACCAATCATGGGTTTCACGGTTCTACCAAAACAAGTTCGGTTCTACCTCCATGTGAGTACTGTGCATAGTCACACTAGTTACCAAAATTCGGTTGACTAGGTACTAGGATCGGTTCCCCACAACTTATGGTAACTACCTGTATTCGGTTGCACATGTCCATAGGATCGGTTCCCCCAAAACTACAAACTTGTTGCACATGTTCATAGGATCGGTTCCCCCATCTACTAAAAACGTGTTGCACCTCTTACAAGGATTGATTCCCCTCTTGTAAATTTGTTGCACGTCTTACTAGGATCGGTTCCCCAAAGGCTAGATAAAAGTTGCTATTTACAAGGCATCGATCATACCATCTTGAGTGATTACTTAATATCGGTTTCACTAATAAAAGTCATACCAATACATAAGTCAGGCCTTGTGAATAGTTTTACCAAGATACATAAACAAGTTTATGAGCGGTTATACTAAACACACATATTGGTAATTCAAAATAGATTTGCAATGAATAACAATACCAATAAGCCTAGCGATTTCCCTTTCGATTCACAAAACGAGTTTATTAACTTACTTCCTTTAAACGAATGTAAAACATTGTTTCCTAGGATGAAATCTTCACTCATACCCATACATAATCACAATAGCATTCATACGATTAATGGTTAAGCAATAAACCTCGTATTGTATTCCTTAATATTATGTCTAACTAGAGTATCATACACAGCTTCGCAGTTATGTTTTCAATATGCACGACTTGAAAGATAGATGAGTTCAAGTCTCCACATACCTTTTGTTGATGAAGTTCCACAAGCTCCCCTTAGTAGTTCTTCGTCTTCAATCGATGAACGCCGTGAAGTCTAATGCTCAACTACACTTTCGATCCTAATCCGAGACTTAGTTATAAGTAGACTAGAAATCAAGACTTATAGTTTTGGCAACTAAACTTGGCAACAAGCTTGAGATAGCAACACTTGCGAGTTCGACCGAACAGTGCTCTAACAATCTCCCCCTTTGTCAATTTTAGTGACAAAACTATCAATACATATGGATTACAAAATAAATAAACTTTGTAGCTTCTCATCCAAATGCTTGATTTCCTTGGTTCTTCAACATTACTCGAAATCTTCGTCACTTCCAAGTACTCTAGTGATTCTGAATGTGTTCAACTCAGCATCATAGTTGTTGAAGATCCGTAGCTATAACAATGAGAAAACAGTAGCTCTCAATCATTGTTATACAGTGTCATAGTATTATTACACATCATCCAAGTCCAATTGTATCACAACTTTGACAACAATACTATGGTGATATGTATCACTCCCCCTTAGTCAATACTTCATCTCACATGAAAACCACTCCCCCTTACATAATGATCCGTAAACCATATGTATTTGTAGTGTGAACTACACATTAATTCTCCCCCCTTTTGTCAATATAAATTGGAAAAGGTACGAAAACTAGTGGGATCATAATGAAATTCTCATAGAGATACTTCATGACTAAAAGAGAACATATCAACTTTGTTTCGATGATTTCACATAGTCGAAACTTAGTGTATTCATCAAGGAGTTTATAAAGATACAAGAAAATTCCTACAATATTCCACAGTCGCACTCCCCACAAATATTTGGCAATTAAGCACAAGTTCAATTAAGAACTCTCCCCCATAAAATGTCATTCCCGAAAGAACAACAAGAGCGACCTTACTTTTACAAGAAAAGAAGGATTTCTTTGGACATTAACAAATTACATGAAACATGAATTTGTATCAAGAAAACTCAATTAAATTAACCACAAGAGAGCCCATGATTAATTTAATCGGAAATGCTCGACATAAGAGAACTTACGGAGCCGCACAGTACTTTCACATAGAAGTGGATCAGAGAAAGACCAATACCGCAGAATATTCAAAGATTCATTCTATTTTCATCAATATTTGCATAAATACATATAATAGACTTAATCTTTGCAATCAAAAGTTCATCCTATCTTCCATCAATATTTGCATAATGACATAATAGGCTTAACTTTTGACATATATAGGACAATCATAATTCACGGACGCAAACACACATATCCCATAACAATTTTTGCAATATATAAAACCAATAAAGATTAATACTGCAAAATCATCTTCCAAATAAACTTTAGAATTTAAAATAAATAAATCTAAAAACATTGCAAGATGAAAATCGTTGGCAATAGCTATGTGTACTTACAATAATTGTTATTCCAAACCCTAGTTATCCTTCTTAAAACACAAGAATAAATTCTCATAAGAAGTTTCCTAGATAAAAATCAAGTTTCTTTGATAACATCATACCTTTAAAATGGTCAATCATCAAAGGTATCACTCATATCCTTGATTCTTTTGACCGTAGAGACTCCATGTTCATGAGTTAGAACATTAACTTTCCGATCAACAATGCGGGCAAGATGCCTAGCTTTGACACAGACCATGATGAGTTTCTTCTGATTCCTGATCAAGATCTTTTGATTATCAAGGATTTTGATCTGACAATCGATAAGCTGATTTATTTGTAATTGAAGATTTGCAAATTCGACCCTAGAGTCATTCTGAAAAAGAATTAAATCCTTGACAGATTCTCCAATTTGGGAGTTGTACTCTTTCTTTCAATCATCTTTTTCAAGGCAAGTTCTTAAACGGAATCGCATCCTTTAATGTCTTCTTCCATCACAAGATTCACCACTTCATGAGGCCTTGAGGAGTTCTCCATTTTTCCTTTATTTATTTATTAGGGAAGACAAAAACAATATATATGTTTACGAACAAGAGAAGGACACCCTTGTTATGGAAACCCTAAAACTCCCAAGAAAGACACGGGCGTTCGTGGACTAGATGTGGAAGACTAATGGATCAGGAAAGATCCAAAAAGAAATACTCTCAGTTTTTCAAATTTCTCTTACCATCATGGCTCAATATCTAAAAAATTTAAATAGAGCAAATGGAAGAGATACATTAGTTACAAGGAGTCAAGAAATGACTTAAACTTCACATAAGGGAAAAACAGCTAAATCAAACACAAAACAAATGATAACCAACAGTAGACTTGAGAATCTCGCAAATATCATCCTTGCAACTCTCAAGTTAGATACAAAGATGAAATTACCTAGAACTAGGTAGCAAATTGAGATGTAATCCCACCAAGACTATTGAGAGATGAGTTGTGAATACCATCTGGGAATTTGAACCTAGTATTTCTTACCTCCCTTTGGCTATTTCTCATTCCAGAAGAATTCGACATAGCCTTTTTAGAAAATCCATTAGAGGGAATTTCGGAGGATTAAGTCTAGAACCTATAGAAATTGGTTCCTGAGAATTAGAGGAGAGAGGTCTCCACCTTCTAGACTTAGATCTACCAGACTTATTCTCATAAACACTGGGAATGCGTATTTTTGTGGTGTAAGAGTTTGCACCATAAGGAGAAACACGATCCCTGTAGATATTTCGAGATGAGTGACCAATGAAGTCCCCTTTATGAGGGTTCTGGCTTTCTGCAGGAATGAAATCCATTGTAGATGTCGTCAGACAATTTACTCTATCGACTGTAAAAAGAAGTAGATTTTGAAGATTGGAAATCTGTTTCTTTCTAACAAAACAATGTTGAACATAGTGATTCTTTTTCCCACAGAAAGAATAGGTTTGTGGAAGAGAAACAATGGAAGGAACCTGTAAGTTCATAGCCCTATTAGAAGACTGCAAGTTGTGTAAACACTTTTTAGCAGGAACTTCCTTTGGAGAACTTTTCTTCATGTACTGTAATTTTGTCTGAGAATTAGAGATTGGTACAGAAGAATTTCTCATTAAAACAGAGTTTTCCTTTTTCAAGGATTTGCACTGTTCCTGGGCTAGAAGAAGGGAAGCAACCAATTTCTCTTTTTCAACACGAAAGCTGTTCAGATCAGATGAATGAGTCTCGCTCAAACGTTTTTCTCTAATTGAATCTTCTTTAACAATAACCTCATGAGTACTAATCTTTTCACGCTGTAGAGTAGTTTCTTAAACAAGTTTTTCGATATTGTTAGAGAAGGACTCAATTATGCTATAGAGTTACCGTTCTCGACCAAGAGACTTCTCAAGCTCATCAATGAGCTGATCATGTTTTTCTTCAAGAGCCTTTATCTTAGCTCCTCGAAAATCAAAAATCTCAGCAAATTTTTTTCGAGTTCTGGTGAATTCCATTTCAGCTTCAGACATAGTGTTAAATGTCATATCATAGGGAATGTTATCAGAATCTGATATTAACAAATTCTTACCTCGGGATTCGGAAGAATCAACAAAGGAGTTACCCTTAGAGGTAAGCCCAAGACATTTAGCATAATCAAAACTTTGGGAACTCATTTTTTTATGTGCGCGAGTTTAAAATAAAATAAAAGTATCCACACAAATCAGATTGCCACAAACACAAACTTATGAGGTCTTAAACATGTTTGCCTGCTCTGATACCAATTCAAAAAGCGGGGGTCTAACAACCACACCCAATATTTCTCTTAGCAATCTGTATGGACTAACTCCAATATACTTTCAAGAGAATCAACTAAACAGTCAGACTCAATCTTAAGAAAAGTATATCCAAGAGTTATATCTCTATTTCTCAATTCAATCTGCAATCAAACAAATAGGAATTTGCGAGCCCGATTGAATATAAGAAATAACTTGGACGGTATCAAAAACCAATATCCAAGTGTCAATTAATTTAATCAACAACCAAAGGTTGGATTCACAATTGATTGAACTTACGCACAACATGTGATATTTCAATTATATAGAAAATATAATGCGTAAAAGAAATAACACAGACACCATAAATTTTGTTAACGAGGAAACCGCAGATGCAGAAAAACCCTGGGACCTAGTCCAGCTTTGAACACCACACTGTATTAAGCCGCTACAGACACTAGCCTACTCCAAGTTAACTTCGGACTGGAATGTAGTTGAGCCCTAACTAATCTCACACTGATCAAGGTAAAGTTGCGTTCCTTACGCCTTTAGAACCACGTCGGATTCTGCGCACTTGATGCCCTTAGCTGATCTCACCCAAAACTAAGAGTTGTTACGACCCAAAGTCGAAGACTTGATAAACCAATCTGTCTCACATAAAAAAGTCTATTGAATAGATAAATCTATCTCCCACAGATATACCTATGAGTTTTGTTGTGTCTTTTAATAAATCAAGGTGAACAGGAACCAATTGATACACCGGACTTATATTCCCGAAGAACAACCTAGTAATATCAATCACCTTACAATAATCTTAATCGTATGGTAACGAAACAAGATATTGTGGAATCACAAATGATGAGACGGAGATATTTGTGACTACTTTTTATCTTGCCTATCAGAGATTAAATCTCGAGCAAATCTTTGAGAAGATAGTACTCAACACAATAGAAAACAGCAAGATCAGAACACGCAACTAAAGAGAAAATAGTTGGGTCTGGCTTCACAATCCCGATAAAGTCTTAAAGTCATGAACCTACTGGGTTTTGGAAAAACCTAAGGTTAAAGGAGAATCGACTCTAGTCGCAACTAGTATCACACTGGGGATTAGGTTTCCAAGTTGCTAGAGTTCTCCCTTATATAGTCTTCAAATTAGGGTTTGCAATCAATGTTACCTTGGTAACATATCATTCAATATTCACCGTTAGATGAAAACCTGATTAGACTCAAGCTAATATCTTTCAACCGTTAGATCGAACTTATCTTGTTACACACAAATGAAAAGTGACTTCATTTAGATATGAGTAACCATACCTAAATGTGTACACCTTTGTTAGCTCAATAATAGTTAACTGAAGTTAACCATTTGAACACTTCCATATCAACCTTATTCATCTTAACCATAGCTAGTTCAAATGACTCAAATGAAACTAGTTCTAGAGTTGTTCAATTGTTTATATTCTCATAGAAGTATACAAGACACAATTGAGGCAAAAACGATTTTGATTCACTCAAATCAATTCATGAACATTATAGCCACGGTTTGCAAAAGATTGCATTCCTTAATATATAAATGTATTAGTTTATGAACTAACTGATTTTAGAACATAACCTACTCAAGTATGCATACGGGTACGCATACCTAAGTGGCCTGACTAAGTTTGGGTTCGCCAGTATGCGAACGGGTACGCATACCTTCCAAACTCAGTTGAATTTCCGGAACTTGAAGCTCACGCCAGTATGCATACTAAGTTCTCGGACTTTCATTAACCAACCAGTATGCATACGGGTATGCATACTATGGTTCCCAGACTTGGAATATCTAGCAACAGTTAGCATACAAGTACTCATACTGTATTATATCCAATCATGGTTATTTGTTCTAAACTCCCATTTCAATCATTGAAACATTCTTAGAAGACGACAATAGCTGTCTCACACAAACTATTAGCTTCAAAGCAATTTTCAAGTGATCGAATGATCAATACGAAACATTCCAAGTCTACATCAAATGACTGTCTCACACAAATCATGTAAGATGTTACAAGGCGATTTTCACATGATCATCTTTTGACTTTCGTCAAGAATATAAGATGAAATTAGTTAAAGCGAAAGCTTACCAACACATATTTCGAGAAATATGTAAGCGAGTTAAACTCAGCTCGAAATATCAAATGTGTATAATCGAAGTCTATACAGCTATACGACTTTTTTGTCAAATAGGAGATATAGTAGATAGACTTTTGAGTGATAGATGAGTTCAAGTCTCCACATACCTTTTGTTGATGAAGTTCCACAAGCTCCCCTTAGTAGTTCTTCGTCTTCAATCGATGAACGCCATGAAGTCTAATGCTCAACTACACTTTCTATC
The DNA here is from genome assembly GCA_023531105.1 of Papaver atlanticum. Classification (NCBI taxonomy): domain Eukaryota; kingdom Viridiplantae; phylum Streptophyta; class Magnoliopsida; order Ranunculales; family Papaveraceae; genus Papaver; species Papaver atlanticum. The sequence continues at coordinate 7,969,628 of JAJJMB010000948.1, read as the reverse complement.
CTAATCCGAGACTTATCTATAAGTAGACTAGAAATCAAGACTTATAGTTTTGACAACTAAACTTGATATCAAGCTTGGGATAGCAAAGCTTGCGAGTCGACCAAGCAGTGCTTTAACAGAGAGAAATATAAAATTACTATAGATGCGGATACAAGATAGTGTTATCAGTCTTACAAACTGGGAAAACTGTTATAAGTCTGAACTCGTATTACATGTACTTGAGTAACTATATGTCGACTTACGGATTCTTGGCACGCATATACTTATGCACATCATGTAATAAATCTGTTTAACTTGTGAACCGAATCGGTACACATACCCGTATGCAAACCCAAAACGAACTATGGTTACAGAACCGATTTGGTATCCATGCCGGTACACATACCATAAAAGTTATGTGTTCCGGAACTCGGTTGTGTACCCATACCGGTAGATGTAATAAAATAGTTCTGTGGACTCCGGAACCAGTCATAGTCTTATGGTATCCATAGCGTTACGCATACCTAAATAGTTTTGTGGATTCCGGAACTTGGTTTGGTTTAATAGCTTACAAGCCGGTACACGTACTGTGACTGACCTGACTCACAAACAACTATAGTATTTGTACCTTATACACCTACTAACCATGTCGATTATTTTCAAGTGCTATAAAATTATTTCTACGAGATAATTAGCATTTGATCAATTCTCCAAAAATTCTAGACTTATTTGATCACATGATTGTGACTCAAAGTTAATGTCTTAAGTGTTCATGAAAATGAATATTAAGCTTATAAGTTCATATCGGCTAGTTTCGGCTAACTGAATTAATGTGACGGTTTAATTCGGTCTCAACTACACTCCAATACGAAGTTATTTGTAATAGTTTAGAATCTGTAGAGGCTTAATACAGTTTGGTGTTCAAGTCTGGACAAGGTCCCAGGGTTTTACTGCATTTGCGATTTCCTCGTTAACAAAACTTCTGGTGTCTGTGTGATTTCTTTTTCCGCATTCTATTGTTTATCTTTATAATTGAAATATCACAGGTTGTACGTAAATCAATCAAAGTAGACACGTCCATCGAAATTGTTGGATACGACTTGATTGATATAGGATATTGATATTTGGAATCGTCCAAGTACTGTCACGGTATAATTAGGTTCACGGACTTGCTTCTGTTTACATATTGATTGTGAGAGAAAGAGATATAAACTCTTCTTATAATTCATGATTGAGATTCATTAAGTTGTAACTCTAGAAAATGTATTTGAGTTTAGTCCATACAGGTTTCCTAAGAAAAAGTTGGTGGTGTATTTTGGTACCCCCGCATTTTTCAGTTTTCAAAACGGTTATGAACTGCTTTAATATCATGTTAACACAAATTCCTCATATCCAACGAAATAGAAAGTCACTACACATTGGTGTGTAATACGCCGCGTAAAAGAACTATTAACCCATCCTAGGATATGGTGTAGCTGGTAGACCTAACTTCTCCACTACAATAGATGCTATGTAACAGTCCACACTACCACTGTCAATAATAATGTCACAGAATTTTCCTCCAATAAAAAACTTTGTTTGAAAGATATTATGCCTTTGAGAATAACAAGGTTGAGTAAGCATAAGTGGACGAATCATACCTATAAAGTGATCAACATATGCTTCATGTAACTCAGGATTTTCAACTTCATCGTGTTCCTCATCATCGAATTCTTTAGTATCTTGTGATATATACTGAACCCTAGTGTCTCCAGTAAAACCACTAAACTTGCGATAGTCAGCAGAAGAATGGCCAGTTTGATTACATTTATTGCACTTATCTCCATAAAATTTGGAATACATGCTTGTTGGTTTAGATTGAGGTGGAAACTGTTGTTAATTTCTATTAGAAAACCAAATACCGTTAGGTTTAGATTGTTGCTGATGAATAGGTGGATTCTCATTAGGAGGAAGAAGAATAGGTGATGTATTTGTGGGTAATGGTGTCTTAGAATAAGTAAAATTGATTGGTGGTTGTTGTGGATGTGAAGGTTGATATAAATTCTCATCTTGATAACTATAATAAGGACTATAAGAGGAATTATCTTTATAATTACCCAAAGAAGATTGAGATGATCTGATAGCTGATTTGATAACGAGTTTGAGGAAGCCTAGAAGAACGAATAAGACGTCCTCCAATTTTAATAGGCTGATGAATTGCCTCCACCATCGCAAACATAGACTGTGTCATACTATTTTGAATCAAACGATTCAAACCCTCAATGGAACGTGACACTAATTGTTCTTCATATTCATGTATATGATGTCATGAATCGATCTATTGCTCGAGGGCCGAAGAAACCTCTGTTTCCTGCATAGATTTGTCACCGAGCTGGATATAGGTTGAACATATTGAACTTACCTTCAAGTTTCTTGTTCTGAACTCAGAATTTCATCCATTTTTGTGTAATTTTAAACCCAGTGGATAAAAGGAATGAATGTTGAATTCTCAGATTGAGTTTAGTTTCATTTAAATTTGAGTTTTGGTGTCATTTGACTTTAATTTGAATTCCATTTGACTTGACTTGAATTTGAATTTCATTTGACTTAAATTTGAGTTTCATTTGATGTAGTTAGATTATTTCTGATTCAGCCATTTAGCAAATCTGAATTTATTTTTTCATATATTATGATTTAGATCTACGACCAATATAACGGGTCCTACAAAAAAAAGACGCTTTATCAGCGACCCCATCAGAGACCATTAAAATAGGTCGTTTAACTCGTATATATGACATGTCCTGACGGTCGCGGAACTTCTATTTTCCACTAGTGACTAGTTCTTGAAAAAAGACCTATTACAGTCTTAGTGAATGGTTACTAGCACCACATTTCGGATTTAATCATCATTCATTCAATGTGGTTACAATTCCTTACTTAGTATGAGTATAACAATACCTTTGTCTGATGCCTAGTTTCTAAACGTACACACAGAATAAGGCTAATTTGATGCCGGATTTCTAAACGTACACAAACTAAAGCCAATTTGATGCCTAATTTCTAAATGTACACATACCGAGGCTAATTTGACGTCTTATCTAGCGAACTTTAAATAAATTGATGTCTTAGCTAGCAAACTTTAATCTAAACTTGTGCATTCCATTTGATTTAAATCGATTTCTAATGTAACAACTAAACGACTAACAAACTAGTCTAGGTCTAAAGAACTATCACTAATATCAAAATTTTCAATGATTGTATAATCCAAGTATTTATTATTGGTTCACATAACAATAAGGAAAAAAAAATATCAACAATGGAACCAAATTTGATTCTTCGATTAGAAAATTAACCAAACCCTTTAAATTTGGTTTAACCTAAAGCTACAAAATGAATGAAAATAAACAAGAAAATATTATGAAAGGATACAAAAAAATTTTACCTTATGCATTAGGAGTATTAATGATTATGATAGAATCTACAGATTGTTATGAATCTCCATTCCTTTATCTTTCTCCTTCCCTTTTACTTTCATAGTTTTACGATTGACTAAAAAAATATATATATTTTGTTTTCGGTTTTCCTTTCATAGGTTAGGCGTAGCTATCCAAAAAGGTGTTGGAGCTCAGCTTGTTGCTAGGCTTCCAACTAGTTTCTTACCGGATGATAATCCTTCTGAGTTGTAATCTTTAAGATATAATTATTTACTTCAAAAAGGAAAAAAAAACAAACAAATTAACCTAAGTAAAATTAAGATTTTGTGGCCTCCTCCCATCTGGGGCCTCTAGCAAGGCTTTCCTTGCTTTAATGGAGGGCCGGCCCAGCTCACTAGTCAGTACAGGTAACATTGTTATAAAAAGGTATGGGTTTTGTCTCCATGATGACTAAGGCTATCAGACGGACGATGTTTAACGGAGCCATGATCCGACGGTCGGGATATTCCGGATCGGAAAGTTATTAGACGGCTATAAAAGACTCACGGTTTTAACAATTCACAGAAAGATTTTTTGTTATAAAACATTGAAAGTCTCCAAAAGAAAAAACAAACTGATTATATGTTAATTAAATTGTGAAACAAGAGGATAATAATATTAGTTTTTTGAAGCTTCGTGGTATTAACTTAATTCTAACTCATGCGTATCTCTGAAATCATGACTTTTGAATTCCTACGACTTTTTCTTTTTCTTTTGAGTTTTGTTTTGTAGTTGTTGGTGACTTCCGCATGAGGTAACGAAATCGTTCTTTTTTTCTTTTCTTTTTCCCTTTTTTTCATAGGGTTTGGTTTGATTTTCACCCCAATGAGGTGATGAAATCATCTTATTTTGTTTCGTTGTTTGGTTCATGGTTTGGTATAACACGCTCGGATTTGATATCCAAAACTGATACACAATGGCATAACTCTTACTTTCTCAAGGTTTTTCATAAAGTATTTTGATTTGATGAAACGTGAGGTCTTACTTTTTGTTAATTTACGACAGATTTTTGATTTTGGGTTCAGGATTCCTATCACTTTTAGAGATGGAGTTTAAATTTGGAACTCTTAGAGATTAATATCGATTTTGGGTTCAGAATTCATATCACTCTCAGAGATTGAGTTTACGACAGATTGAGTTCCGATTTGAAAGAAAAGTTAAGATTCTCTGAATCTCTTTTACTCTCTGTGGGTAATGGGTTCTTACTTTGATTTTCTATTTTGTTTGCTTCTTTGCGGTTGGAATATGGGAAGAAAAAAAATTCATGCCGATTGTGGTTGAACTGAGATATGATTGAGCAGTCAAACTGTCATCAAAGGACTCTCTGATAAGCCTATCAAATGGCGAAGCTACAAAACATGATCAATAAATATGTCCAATTTAATTTGGCCAGGTGAATGCTCATGTTATACTGCTATATTTTTAAAATTCGGGCACACTGTCATTTACATATAATGACAATGTCTTTCTGTGCATGGCTGAATATCCTTACCCCGGTACTTGCTTCATGTTTTTGATTTGAGATGACTAGAATGCAAATGCATTACATACCTACGGAGTGATAATATTTTTAGTTTGCATCTTTCTTAAAGCTTAAAATGCAGTTAGAAGATGTGTTTTAGTGTCATCCCCCTTTTTGACTTATAAAAAAAAACAAAAAAAAACATCCCCCTTGAATCTTTTGAGTATCATTGATTGTATAGAATTTTGATTATTTGAACAGAATGAAATTCTAATCTGGGCATCTATGTGACTACGTCTTTGTAGCAGATGTCCATTGTTTTGGAGCTTGATTTGTCAAAATCATTCAAATTTATTTCAATTAATTGGATTAGGGTTTGTTTGATGTGAATGCTATAGCTAGATTGATAGAACGCGGCAGAGAATTCTGAGATCGCATTGGAAAATACAATTGCAGTATTTTTTGCCAGACTTTAAGCGAAAATTTTGACAGTGATATATATATAATTTCGCCTACTTTCATTTGATTGAATTATTGGATCAGTTGATACTTTTTTGTTTGGGTTCATTCTATTTTCGATTGTATTAATCTGTTAAGAAAGATTCCGGAGCTTAAATGTTAGAATGCATAATGTTAAAGAAAAAGGAAGTTAATATTATAGGTCAAATATATCTGGGAAGCCCAGCTTGCTAAGAACAACGAAAAGAATCGAGGGAATTTCTATTTTGCATTGTTTGTAGGGTTCGAGATACAATCAGGTTGATTGTGGTGTTTATTTTCAGTTGAGTTGCCTTATCCTAGCTGCTACTACTAACCATGTTCTCTCAAATTTTTGGTTTCTGGGGTTAGCAGAAGTTGCAAAGGCAAAGACAACTCAGTGGCGTTCACCTATCTAAAACTATGAAGTGAGCATACACACTTTACCAATTAATTAGTATACTGATGGTTTTGCTGTTTGCGCATTCTTGAGTAGTTTGAAGCAAGGGTTAAGGGGCCCCGAGGGTAGAGAATTGGGTCATTTAGCTAGGTCGACTAATTGCATACCCAAGATAAATTCTATGACAATGACCGAAAGAATTGCTGCCAAGGCTGGATGGTTTTGCTACATTTTCTTTCTCAAGTGATTTGGCTTGCTAGGTATTTATCATTGACTGATGGTTTCTTTTAGTATGCAGACCTACAATCTATCATGTATATCTCTAATATAATGATATTCAACAAGTGTTTGATCATAATCCAAACAAAAGAAGGTCAGGCACCACAAATCTATATTTAATCTCATTCTTAACTTGGCTTTTGAAGGTCAAATTGCTTGAAAGAAACTGAAAGAGATAGTGCAGATCGGTTTAAGGTAGTCCAGATTTAGGGATTCAAATTGCTTGAATACAGAAGATGATGTGTCCAGTGACGTAACAAGGACCCAACGACCTACAAACCTGTGAATAACTCTTGCATGCATTTCACCTTGAATCAATCCAAGGAGTAAGACTTTCTATAAGTGACATTAGTACTTCTTTATGACTATTTGCAGCTAACTGATTTTCAAGTTAAACAGTTATATCCTCTGATTTCGCATGTTTATTGATCATTTTTTAGCTGAAATAAAATCGGAGAAGTGAGTTTCCATATTATAGCTGAAATAACCACAAGTTCTGGCACCATATGTAGATGATGCTATTTTTTACTCCATCTAACCATTTTTTATAGGTTCAAGAACTAAGGGTTTCATTTACTCCTGTATCTAAGATGTCTATGACAATCCACTGTTCATATGTGTATTGTATATCATGGACCAGACTAGGCACTGAATATTAGTGGAATTTTGCAGATCATTGTTCCATAGCACACAACACATTATAGAATTTGTTAACATATTTGTATACCAATTTTGACCTTAATGCTCTCTTTATAGGTCTTTCGAGGATGACCATAGACGAAAAGAAAAAAAAATGTTTTCTCCATTATCATCTCTTTAAAGGTAGCCGGATTCAAGATTTGTTTTTCCCGCTACCGCATTACATATTTGTTGGATCTCTCTTTATATCAAATTTGGAAATTTTGTTTCATAGGTTTTTTCCATTATGAATCCGAAAGCTGAGATTTTGATAAATGGGTTTTTCTTAAAATACTATCACGCGGTAAGTATAATTTGACTTCTGGCAGACAGATGAAGGATCAAATCATGTAAGTATTTTTAGTTACGCAATGAATGTTATTTTTCTATCATAGAAAAGAAGGTTCCCTAGATCTTAATGTGGTAAATTGTATGTGTATATGCTTTTTCATGTTTGTAGTAGGTATAAGGGTGATTGTTCGCCTTTGATATAGGTTGTTCTTTATTTTTCTGCTGGAACCGTTTATGGTTACTCCATACCACATTCATCAACTACTCATCTATAGAAAGTTAAATGCTCATTCTGGACATATTAAAATGGAAGGTGATACAAGATGCCTGATGCCCCTGTAGTAGGAAATGCAAAAAAACCACTCTTAACTGAACTATATTAGTATTTGTACGTCTAATCTGTACTTCTCCTGGAAGCAGTTATGATTAAAAAAAAAATACTTACCCAGTTTAAGTTAAAAACACTGATGTAAGCTAACACCGGCACCGCGGGCTAATGCTAACAATAGGTACACCATGTCCAATTTAAGTGTTATATTGTGGAATCATGTCATCGACTACTCCAGCTGATGTCATCTCTTCATGTACTTACTGTTAGAGTATAGCTCGGTTGAACCCACCAAGCGTTGGTATGTCAAGTTTGGTTGTCATATTTTAGTGAATCAAAACTCATTTAAAGAGTCGCTTGATTATATACTAGAGTCAACTTCGTATATGTTAGCTTGAAAGTGTTAGGATATGAGACTTACAAGTATTACATGAAGAATTGAAGAATGTGAAGAAGTATGGAGCTACAACGACAAACATCATCCTTCCTCTTGAGGTTAGTAATATTTTACTTGAACTGTTTCATTCCCTAACGTATCTTTCAAGTCGTGCATATTAAAAACATAACTGCGAAGCTGTGTAAAATACTCTAAATTCGTTTGGTAGAATCGTGAAACCCATGATTGGTGATTTGATAGGATAATCAATCACATAGT
>JAJJMB010000948.1:7903520-7961227 GCA_023531105.1 Papaver atlanticum | reverse complement strand
TGTTAAGTCCGAACCTATTATCAAGTAAACATACTTCGTTGTTGTATTGTCTCGATCTCGTATCCATAGATAATCACACGAAGTGTGAACCGATTAGTTGTATTGTCTTGACTCAGTCCATAGCCAATCACTTTCGGAAAAGGACTTATAGGTGGAAAAGTTTTAGATTGAGGTATATTTGGGTACCCTCATCTTTTTACTTACAAAATTAAGTAATTTTCTGCTCATAAAAGCAAGAAGATAACATATTTTGGTTTTGTTGTTTTTTGTGGGTTTTTATTGCATAATTTTGATTTTTTTCACTGACTTTCTATTCTTACTGCTTTTACTTACAATATTGTGGTTATTATAATTTACTGATGGTAGTGGTATGTATCGTGCTCTCATTTCTCCTTTTCCTGATTGCCGGTGTTTTGGGGTAAAAACTGATTCTGCTGTTTTTGGTAAATTTGGGTGTGTTGATGAGAAACGAATTCAAACCCTAAACAAATGCACTGCACGGGAGTACTTTTAGATTCGAGAGATCAATCTGTAAGACTCTGGCCTAAACCAAGAAATGGCCGTTCCAGATTCAATTCGGTCACAAAGTGAAGGAGAAGGGTTGATCTTAGGGAGGGAAGCGAAGAAGGTGTTTGAGATCAGAATGTTGAATTATGAAGGTGGCTATTTTATGACTTGTATCAGAATATGGTTTCTGGATACCTGTGTTGATAATACTTCTGTTCTTGTGTTGAAATAGGTTGAAATCCTATTTATACAAGTCATTGAGCGCACCCCTGATCTCGTAGGAAGTGGAGGCAGTTAAGTAGTGGAGAAGTGGGGTTGTGTGGTGATCACCACGTTTCCATTACGAGGGAAAACTGGTCACACTTTCACCCACTACTCCCATTGCTGTTAACCGTCCGTCCTTTCCTGACACTTTCTCGTAATGGGCGCGTTGCACGCCGCACGCTGTAAACCGCCAGACCAATACCCCAGTGAGCATCCCCCAGTTTGTGACATGTTTGATGTCTCGAGTTAATGGGTCAAGTCGTGAGACTCGTCGCTAAAAGCAGCACGTAGTGCTTTTAGGTCAAATAATAAAATTATTTGTGAAATCAATATTTATAGAACATCGCTTATGATCGATGTATATAAAGCATTGCTTTTAAACAAGAAGATGAAAATAATCGATGTGCAGGAAACATCGTTGTTTTAGTGTTCGTTCAAATTAGTCGCGAATTGAACGTCTTAAAAAAGGTAGCGTGACCGGCCACCTTTGGGTGATCGTTTGAGAACCCTATGGGTGAGCTACCACTTGGTTGATCGCTCCCTGTGGAGGAGGGGTGGACGATGATCACATCGTTACCCTGTTGGCCTCCTAAAAATAAATCTAAACCATCCGACTAGGCTAGCGAAGTTGGATGGAAGAGATGATTTGCGGCAGTTGTGTAATGCCGTTGGATTATGCAAACATCGCAACCAGCCTCTTTTGGGTGATCATTCGAAGGCCATATGAGCAAGCCATGGCTTGGACGATCGCTCCTCATGGAAGAGGGGTGGCCGGTGATCACAGTGCCACGCTGTTGTCTATCTAGAATCCAATCTAAGTTGTTCGACCAAGCTGGCGAAGATGGACGGACACGATCAATTTGCGGCAATTGTATAACGCCGCTGACTTAATTTTAGGGTTTTAAAAATCGTGCGATCACCCTTCTGTGGACGAGCGATTCAACACGTTTCTGGTTTGCCGTGGGCAAGTCGATTGACCAAGATTGTAATTGGGTCGCCGGTGAACACGCCAGTACCCTTTTGATCATTCAAAGGAATATCTAAGCCGTCCAACTAGGCTAGCTAAGTTGGGAGGTCGTGATGTTTTTGAGACCGTTTTTGCTGGTCTTAACTCGTTTGAGCTCATCTTTCAACAGCGCGATCACCCATGTTAGGGTTAGCATTCAAAGGCGTTGCGGGTGTGCTAGATGGAATCCAATCGGTCGGGATGTTAGTGGGCCCGCCGGTGGTCATTATGATGATCGCCTAGTTCTTAGGAGTAGGCTAGGCATGTTGAATCGTGTGGCCGTGATCGTTTTTAAAGACTGATATGGATAGTCTAGATTTTCCTTAAGGAATTTAAACATGTTCGATCGCGCTAACTTTTAATTAAAGTATGTAAACACGCTAATCTCTTTATCAGAGAGTGGTGTAGCCTACGTGAGTGTTTTCATGCAGGTCTCAATACTTACATTTCGGGAGATTCATGCTACTCCGCTGCGAGTGAACATTAATCGTCATGTCATGCCAATATTGGGAGTTCTGCTGGGAATATAGCATAGGAAAATACCAGGCAGGTCATGCATTAGTGAATAATGCGATAGGTTAAAATTTACAGAATATCTGGGATTGTTGCTTCACGCACCATTCTGGATAAATTTCGTAAATATGTTGAATTGCTCAATACATATGTAAGTGAAGAGGTTTATGCACTCATCACTTTCAAATGACTTTTGTTCCTTTGCAGGATGACAGCGTATTAAATACAGGGTTTCACGATTTTAGCCCTGAACCGAAAACCACCATCAACAGCGGGAACGTTCAAGCGATGTCAAAGAAATTTTACCTACGGAATTCGCAAAATTTGTGAAGTGTGAGAAGGGAAAGCAAGTTGTCACGGTTGATGACGAAGGATTCAGGGGTACTAATTGAATCCATTCAATAATATATTTACTCCTATCAACCTGATGGTAGTGACCAAGTGTTCAATAGGATCAAAATGTGATTTACTAATGTTGGCGTTGTTGCTACAGCATTATGGTGCAATGATGGAGGCAACAACTTTCTACTTGGTCAGCTAATCGGATCAAATATATTATTGATCATGGTCGTCTGTTAGCTCTAAAAGCTAACTGCTCAATTGGGTCATGCTGCTGGGTTGTCATCTTCAGGTAAAACTCTATTTGTAGCAAAAAAAATGATGTGTCAATTGATAGCAGTGAAGGCTTCTTATTTTGGTTAAAAGGATGGTGTGATAGGATGACTTAGGCCAACTCCTTACCAAATTGTTTCAGAACAGCATGCAATAAATAAGGAAGCCACCTCTTCCCAGGTAAAACATGTTAGGGAACCATCTTCTGGAAGGTGCAATATTTTTATCTTTATAAAATCAACAAGCTAATTTAGTATCTTCTCTTGACCTTTTAAGAATTGATGATATGACCTTTGCCAGTAAATGTAGGTTTGGATAACCAACTATTATTGTTCAAGTGCTAGGGGTAGCTCTTACAATTCCCCATCTAAGCAGAAACGGCTACTACGTTCTTCAAAGTAAGGGGGACTGATGGGGTTGTTCAAGTTGGCTCTATATTGTTGTTTTAATTTTGGTTGAGAAACAAAACAACGGTAGTACTTCTCAGTTCAAGACAATGGGTATACATATAATGTGATTACAAGAGCGGTTGAAAAAATTCATGATGGGTACTAAACAACTTACGTTAGTGGTCATATGAGTTCCATCCTCCTAATGCAATGTTGATATATCTACTGGATTTAATCCCATAGAGAATTTCATGATAGATTACACAGCGATTCTGGATAGAGTTTTCCAGTCAGACACTTCGAGATCGCAAGTTTCCTTAATTACAAAAGACATTTTAGCCGGTATGAACTTGAGAGTGAAGTCAACGACTTTAGAAGAAATGTAGTTTTCTTTGATGTTTTGGAGAACATATATTAGCTATGGAAGTGCACAATCGGTTAAACTCCTAGATATTTTGACATCGTTTTACAGGTTTTATTTAATTATGGGACTCATCGGCATCTTCAGTTGATCTGTGTAATTATGATGGCTATGTGACCGTAAAGGTTGAACTCCTAGATACACAGCAGTTGACATTGGATCAGTACTTGATAGTCTTATTGAACAGGTATCTTGAGATCAGAGCATGAAGATAAGAGTTAAACGTAATGCAAAAGTTACAAATGGGTGGGGCTAGGAACTTTCATTTTGATTCTTCAAAGTTCTAGGAGTCATTACATGATTTGTTCAGTGTGTTAGTAGATTTTTTGTGGAATTTTTTTTTTTTTTTTTTAGTATCTGAATTTGGACGTACTGGGTTCGCCGCTAATATGTCAGTTGAGAATACAGTTGATGCACATTGCTAGAAGATGCAATAAAATTGGAAAAATTTGAATGTATTTATGAGGAAAGAAAATCACCGTCAGTTTACTGACCTCTACCAATAAAAGAAGAAGAAGATGCCTCTTTCTTAAGGAAAACCCGACCATTGGAAAAGGTCTACGGGAGGATTATTATGACCCGACTAACCTATAGGCTCAATTCACGAGACATGCCCAGATGAGCTTAATGAAAGGTCTACGTTTTCTTATGTAACTAGATTGTCTAGCCAATACAGTTTGACTTGGGACACAATGGGAAGAATACTGAAAGTTGGGGGATACTGCAACACAAATCCAAAGCGTCATTTTCTCCAACCGATTCTTCTTTGTTATATTCTCACTAGACTACTTATGAACTAAATCTAAAGGTTATGAACTAATCCAAGAATTTTCTATAGCCGGGCCGTTGGCTGATCTTAATGCAGGCACGTTTGAGCCCGGGCGGTCCATACGTAGTAAACATGTTAAGACAACTAAGGATCTTATTTCTTCCGAGTAAGTTGGTGAATGATTCGAATGATTCCGCATTTTAGTTCTTCCTGCGTTCTTTGAAGTGCTTTTATGAAATATGTCATGTTAAAAACTATGTACCAAAGACTACGTGTCACGTGACAATAATTAGAGGTTGAGCGGGCTTATACCTAGTATTTATATAAAATCTTCCAAGTGGGACCCAATTCCATCATAGGTTTGTACTCACTGCTCAGTAGTAGACTCCATTTCCTCTCTGTTTCTTTCTACTGGTCTCTCTGGAATCTGTACTCTCTCTTTTCTTTGACTCTCCTCTTTTACACCGAAAATATTATCACCATTTGCTCAAGGACACAGGTAAACTCAAACACCACCATCTCATTTCATTCTTTTGGTTTAATGGGTTTATTCATTTTTCCATTAATGGGTTTTTTACTCTCTAAAATGAGCTCCACTAATCTCAACTTCATTCCAAAATATTAGAGGGGTTTGAGTACTGAATGTAAGATCAAAACCCCCCATTCTACTTCTTATGTTCTTGGTTATATAGAATAACAAAACCATTCTGTTTTGGTCTTCAAACTCAGGGTTTATCATGAATCTATAGTTCTATGAGGGTTTCATTTTTTAAAAAATGTTGGCTCTACATTCAATTTTGGGGGTGATTATGTAATGATTCCTTAAAATGTTGATTTTACGTGATTTTAAAATTTTAATACTCCTAAAACAGAGATAGATCAAAATGAAGAAATTCGCCAAGCATGTATACGGGGGATGTAAAGAAATAGTTCTGGGTGGACCAACTGCTTCGGGCTTCGCTACAGGATTATTCGTCGGGTATTTGTGGAGCAGGACTTAGGATTTGGTATGAATTTCCATCTCTGAGTCCCTTGCGGTTTTCTTCTGCCAATACAACATTTGATAAGTCTATCTAAGACAGTAGCTTTGTGCCTTAAAAATGTACTCCTTGCCAATTAGCATATACACCTTGTTATCGACGTAGATGTCAGTAGCTATTTTGGGTTCTTGAAACATAGAACTTCTAAATTCTTCTGTAAGTTCTCTGTGGTGTCCCTTCTCCACACTTTGCCAAACCAAACCAATTTAGTTCAAAAAATGGTGTACAGAAGCATATCTGCTAATTCTTAAGTAAAGCTAAGAACCGGAATGGTCAACAATATCAGTTCAATAAATTTCCTAGTTATCATGTATGTCTAAGACATTTGAAATCATCCTCAAAACGAACTAGTTAATGCAAATCACAAGAAAATGTATCTAAACAAAAGTTTTATCAAACTCATTTGATCATAGTCAAGGTAATATCCAATTACTGTACTTTCGCCAACTTCACTCATACTTCATCCAATCTATTCTTCCTCTGCCTTCACGGCTGCCTTTACATCACTGAACATTCTAGCCGTCCACGATACTCCACAATCCTTGCATTCTTTCTTGTAGATCTTGTTTTGACGCTAAGGTGAAAATGTCGGTTAGAACTACCTTATTGGAGTTACAATTTCCACAAACTTCTTCCATGATTCTCAAGACGGGTGGATCAGGCAACAGAGCTACTGGTTTCTGCTTTTCTCCTTCTCCATGTGCTTTTATGTCTTGTACCTCAAATTTGAACCATGCCTAAGCATAAAGTTCGACGCCATATCACGATAAGCAGCCATAACTGTAGATCCACAAACAATTGAAAAACAGAAATAATCAATTAGATTTCCTGAGAAAGAATCAACCAATTGCAGCGGCTAATAAGAAAAGAACATAGAAAAGGTTCCCTAAATCTGATAAAGCATCTCATCCTTCTACCAACACTAGAATTGTGCCCATGCTACGCACTGGCATTTTTTTCCTTTTAACTTGGTGTGCGCTAAGCTTCACCCTGCCCAGTGGCGATGCATTTTTGATTTGGTGTGCGCGGGTTTCGCCCCGCCCCGTGATGATGTATTTTTGATTTGGTGCGTGCGGGGCTTCGTCCTGCGCCTGTGGAGATGCATTTTCGATTTTGTGTGCGCGGGGCTTCGCCCCCATGGCGAGTAATGGACCAGATGGATTGGGCCTGGCAATTGTGCTAGGTTTTATTTGGACTCCTGCGCAACAGCATCTGGAGGAGATGAACAGAAATCAAATAGAGGCTACACAGACTAGGGTTTGAAGCTTCATTTCTTCAATTTCGTTTTGGTTTAGCTAGACATGGTTTTACCTAATGCGACATTAGGTAGCAATGTGGTGCAAAACGACTGTCAATGGTTGCATTTACCATTGTTTCTACGCACATAGTATAAATCTTTCCGGCAAGAAAAAGTTTATACTAGTTTATATCTCGCCACAAAAAATTCCAACTAAAGGCAAACTACTAAATTTGTTCATCTGACTTCTTCTGCTAAATTTGGTCTTTGCAACACAATCTACAGCTTTGTTCGGGTTCTTCTCTTTGTGGGTATGGTAATTTGTGCAGTATAATCCACATCAGCCATATCTTCATCTGCATCAAAATTGTGAACTTTCTTGACAGATTCATTTTCTCTAGCTTTCTTTATCTCATGAACTTTTGCTTCACTACCGCCATTAGGCACTCTAAATATATATACCTGCAAAAATGCAATTATCATTAGAATTCTCCTCCATATATAATATCCATCCATCACAACCTTATTATGTAGAACAAAAGCTTTTTTGCAGAGTAAATAGTACAGAAACTTGAAAACAAACAAGTGCGGGTTACTTTGTTCAACCTAACATCCTGCATTCAATGTAACAGTTTACCAAAGGGCTAATACTAAATATCAACATCCAGCATATGCCAGGAGTTTTTGTTTGCACTCATTCATTTATCCTAGCTGCTTAAACCAACATATCTTTTATCTCTAGATACTACCCGAAAAGGCAGATCAAATACAATTATCATAAGAATTCTCCTCCATATGTTATATCCATCCATCACAACCTTATTATGTACAAGTACAACGAAAGCTTGATTGCAGAGTAAATAGTTCGGAAATTTGAAAACAAACAAGCGCAGGTTACTTTGTTCAACCTAACATCCTGCATTCAATGTAATGCTAGATATCAACATCCAGCATATGGCCAGAGTTTTGTTTAGATTCATTAATTTATCCTAGCTACTTGAACCAATATATCTTTTATCTCTAGACACTATTCGAAAACGCAGATCAAATCTACCGCTAGGAAATGGAATAAAAACCTTCAATTCATCTTTGTTTATAACTATTGAATCATGTAATCTGTCACTATATATTAGTGAAGCAAAAAGCAATGAATTTAAAAGAGGAAAAATGAAGATTGGACAATGCAGTTTAGAAAAGGATTGAACTTAATAGTAAGAAATGGGTTGGTTGGTGATGCTACCTTTAATCTTCTTGGCTGAATAAACTCCAATACTAAAGCATCGCCATCATCCAACTCATGGTCCTCAACAAATGGTTTCCACCCACCAGAAAGAACCGCGAACTCCCCAAGGTATCTTGTGTCATAGATTGAGCCTTCCTCATCTTCCAACACCATTGTCAGTTTTTCCTTGGGAATGTGATAGTTACAGAATTCCTGTGGCATTTTCTTAACAATAAAAAGATGGGAAGAGACAATTATCAAATTATTAGCATTCCCATTGAATGTGGACAAAACAAAAAATGAGAATATGGAGAATCAAAGTTTCATATATCTTGCTAGCTTACCAGCACAAAGTTGCCGGATACATGTGAACTGCGCAGTGATTTGACACAAGATGGGTGTCCAGACGACAAACGGCTTTGAAATCTCTTTGCACGCTTTAGAGGATAAGATCGTTGCATTTTAGTAGCGATTCTTCTTGCTATGTAGCTGTTAAAATAGTTATCTATTTAGCATAAGCAGCTTAAACATTGAGGGTGGAAACTCAAAAGACGGATTAAATAGACCTCATCTAGTTAGAAATTTACCTTGTTGATGAACTTGATCTCAACCTTTTACGCCGGGGACTGTCGGGAACAAACTGAAACATTCAATGAATTAGTCATTTTTCAAAGTTGATTAGGAACATTAAACACTTCATAATCACCTTAGACAACATTCTATTGCTCACCGGAAACCCCGAAATAAACCATTCCACCAAAAACCAAAATCACACATAGATGTAGCCTTACCTCTTCCACATAGGAAGCTTCAGCCCGGGGACGTGTAGAGCGTCTCAATGGACCACGAGTGTTTGTAGTTGTCTTCTTCACTTTTACTTGATCTTTCTACATCATTAAACAAGTAAAATAACCCAAACTTAACTTATGAGTTAATCACAACATAGGTAGTTCAAATCATGACCTTCTTCTCCTTAGTAATTGCTATGATAAATTCATTCGAAAAACTTACCGGCAGAGACTTCTTTTTGATTTTGATAACCTCTTCTTTTAGACTGTTGACAAACTTTGCAACGCCCAATTCCTTGAAATTCAATAAATAGATAAGAACAAACCCAGATATCTACTAATGTAAAAGAGGGATTAAGGGTTATTATTGGGGGATATACCTGAAATCTTCTCATATTTTCTTCTAATCGTTGTTTCCGTGCCTCTTCATAGGGGTTGTTTGAGGGACCTTTCGCCATTAGAATCGATTTCTTTCTTCTTCTTCCTTTTATCAAACCTAGATGTCTTTTTTCTTTACTCTCTGACCTGGGTTTTTCTTATTTCTAGGGTTTGAAAATGAAAGAAAAAACTGAACCTCAGAAACTGAATTTGTCCCTTTGTATTGTGATTTCGCTTTTCGAATAATTGGCGCACTTTTATTTTTTTGGTTTCAAATTTGAAATCATTTTGGAGCCAAAATGTATGGAGTTGGCGCACTTTTTTTTTGTTTTGTCTTTTTCAGTTTCTCCTTCGGTTTGGGTCCTACGTAATCAGAACACGTAACGGCATTCAGAATCAGATTCAGTAAATATGTCACTTGGTTATATGAAAAATCACGTGGTTGGCCGTTGGCCTGGCCACCTCTATTCTGCATACTCCACCACTATCAGGTACCCTCCTATGTTGGTAACTTGGTAAAGAACTAAGATCAAAGGTACCAGCAGGCAGCAAAACGTGGTTTAATTCCATTGAACCACATGAACCATCCGTACACCAGAACTCTGCATTATTTGCTTTGGATTAAGACACAAAATCCAAATTTTGGGTCACGGAATGCAAGTTTGGGACATGATGTCTAAGTATGTCACTCAATTCAACTGTTAGGTAGTGGCACAAAATTTTGTTCATGCGGTAGATTCTGGAATTGGATTACAAATCAAATTTTGGGGTTGATCTAACGTCATAACATGGACTATAAAATTTCGGTTACATGACATATTTTGAATCGCAGTGAAGCACTATAGTTGATGATTTCGCTATATTATAGCTTAATTGTAGCGAAATGCAATAATTATGGTCTTAAATATCGCTTTAGCGTAGCGATATCCCTCGGCTACTCTACAAAGTTGATCAGAGTTTTGTAACGTAGAGAAATCATGCGAAAACTGAGTTTCCGTTAACTTTTTCACTTTAACGGATACTTAGTACCCGTTGCATTTTACATGGAAACTAAGTATTTGTTTCTGGTTTTCCAAGTTTTATACTAAAACTTTTCTTTTTCACTCTTTGTTTTTATTAAAACTCTTTTTTTACCTATTATATCTCCATTTTCTCTCTTAATAATTATCTTGTAACCTCCTACTGGAAAAAAATTGGAAGAAAAAAAAACATAAACTCAATTTCCGTGCGATATAGCTAAGGGATGGCACAACACCATAGTGAGGTTTCCCTGAGACTCATTTCCCTTAGCTTCAATTTAAGCTATAGGTAAGGAAATTGGCACACCTTAGTCCTTGGCCTAATGGAGTGTTTGGGTCATTTTGCCTTTTTACATTTCAACGATTTGTATTTCAACAATTTCTTAGAGCTAATAACTCATTGGAAAGTCATTATAAATAGCATGTAATATCTAGGTATCTCAAAAATGAGGGCATTTTCCTTTTTATATTTTCTTTTATAAAAATCTTAACCTTTCTCCTAAAAAAAAAATCTCCCTTATTGAAGTTTCTATATAAGGGACATTGTAAACCACTTCACTGATCTCTTCAAAAGAGACCATAATGAAGACAAGTACTGCATTATGTTCCAAGCTCATGTGAAGATTGACACTAACTCAAACAACAACATTGTTCATGTCCCTTCTTCTGAGGAAATTTGGTCCACCATCAAGTGAATGAAGAGCCTTAAGTCTCCAAGTGCTGATCGTATGTCTGCCCTTTTCTACAAGAGATGTTGGGAGATTATAGGAGAAGATGTTACCAGAACCATCAAGGAGTGCTTCCTGACTGTTTCCCTTCCCCCATGTTTGAATCACACTAACATTGTGTTGATTCCTAAGGTAAAAACCCTTCCATGCCATCTGATTTTAGACCCATAGCCTTAATATCTTATATAAAGTTGTCAAAAATTCTTAGCTCAAAGGTTGAAAAGACACCTAAATCAACGGGTAGATAAATCCCAGTATGCATTCATTCAAGGTAGATTAATAGATAATAGATAATATTGTGGTTGCTAAGGAGATAATACACTATATGGAAAACTCTCACTCCATTATAGGTGCCTCTGCCCTAAAATTGATATCAGTAAGGATTTGACAATATCAGCTGGAGATTTTTAAGTCATTGCCTTAGAACCTTTTGATATTGCTGGAAAAACTCATGAGCTTATTATGAAATGTAACAACTGCTTCTTTTTTTATTATGGTTAATGGTTGTAAATGGCGGGGGTCTAAGACAAGGGTGCCCACTTTCCCCATACCTTTTCATATTATGCTCCTAGGGACTCTCTTGACTGATGAGAACCATGGAAATAATGCTCTATATAATGGTTACAAGATATGCAAGTACGCTTCAGCTGTCTCACACCTGATGATTTACTCTTGTTTGGTACCCTGGAGAACAAAACAGTCAACACTCTTATGAATATCCTAAACATCTATGCTGTTTGGTCTGGTCAGTGTGTCAACATGCAAAACTCTGTTATTTTATTCAGCAAAGGTGTTGGTGACAACATAAGAAATGAAGTGGCCACCTTTCTGGGGGTTAAACAGATGGACATAAATGATAAGTACTTGGGCCATTATATTCTTAAGCTTGCTTACAAAAACTCTTCTTATGACTTTTTAACTGACAAATTTGACGGAAAGATGGCTGGATGGAAAAAAATTATACATCCCATGCTGGAAGAACTGTCCTAATCAAGACGTATACCTCATTTCTTTATGGCCATTGTTATTATCCCTAAGAAGACTTTGAAAACTATAAAAAGAACTATGAAGAATTTTTGGTTGGGCCATAGTAGAAGCGAAAGAATAATGCATTTTATTAATTGGAAACAGATGGAACTTGCAAAACACCAAGGTGAGGTGGGGATAAGATCTCTGCATGAGCTGAACCTAGCTATGATAACAAAATTGGTCTGGAAGTTCTTAACTGATGATGACTGTTTATGGGTGAAACTTATGGAACCCAAGTATAACACCACATGTTTTTAACATGGCGCATGCGTAAAGACGCGCCATGGCCTGGGATGAAGCTTCACCCAAAGCTTATGTTGCATAGTAAGAAGCAATATTGCTCAAAAGTCGCTCATTAAGTTTGGCATATTGGCCAAGGGCTAATATATTATTGCTAGCTATATTGGCCAAACGCTAATCTTGCATCAAATGGTGCATTAGGCCAGTTGGGTAGATGGCTTTGGGCGTTGCAGCGTAACCATTACGCATTATACAGGATATTGGCCTAGAGCCAATATCGCACAACAGTTGTGCAATATGGCAGAACTGGCTGGCCGAGTGAATATTGCGTAATCATTACATAATATTAAATTTGGCTTACGGGCTAGTACAAAAACTCAATAATCATTGTTGGTTATTCATGAATACATGGAAACGACCATGAATAGTGTGAAACAAGCACCTCAAAAATGGCACTTGGTGAATGTCAATCCACTCCCATTTTCTAAGTTGTAGAAATGTCAAGTAGACATATATAGAAAGGGGTAGTGGTTGATGGTGCATATGCGGACTATGCGCCAAGTAAGCTTCATAGCTTAACCGAAAGAGCATAAATGGTGTTTAGGCCTCATTTATTGCTGCGTAGCCTTGCCAGTGGAGTATATTAAGTATGGGCATTACTATGCCATGCCGCAGACTCAGTAATACATAACTTTTATGCATTTTGACGGAACGACCTACACGGACTAGGCCATTACCATTATTGCTTGGCCACGGCCTTACAAACGAGTTGACTTAAGTTGTTGTCCCTTCTTGGATGAACTACAGTCAGTGCTTGATCCCTCTAGAGTATGGAAGGGTACGTAGGAAGCCGCAATGAGTTGCAACATTGCCGGTCCAGCACATTGTCGCTTATATCATCTAATCGCGAGATGATTGCGGTATATTGGCCTCTTATATCATCTGACTCGGTATTGCGATGCAAGAGATGATTTTGGTCACACTTGATGAGGCAAGTTGCATGTTATTCACTTGATGCTCATACTGCCTATCAAGCTACATGGAGTTGGCATATGCATCAATTGTGAATTGGGCATGGCCTGGAAAGTAAGCAACATCATTTGCGATTTAGCGGAGCTTGTATAAGCCTAAAGAGAGTACGACGTGAACCTGATTGATGCGCCCTTGGCACGAGCAAGATAAGTGCATGCTTTCAGCAATGCCTAAGCTAAGTAAAGAGTTGGAAATATGCCTGCAATGGTCTATGCGCAAGTTCAAGGCATGTCCTATGCCTAGAAAGGACTCGAAAGCCAGAGATGCATGAAATAATGCATCGGCATAAGCCTTTATGGCTTAAAACCCTTCACAGAACAAGGGAAAGTTTTGGAACGGCGTGGAATCTAAGTTAGCTGCATCATGCTCCACGAGCATGCTTATAAGGGCAAATGAACGTGCATTTTCCTAGCTTTAAGGCCCGTTAGTAGAATCATCATGGCGCATTGGGGAAGTTATGGCATGCGCGCCCAGACGCGCTAGGCGTAATTTTCCGGTCTGTCATAGTTGGTATCAGAGCAAGTTCCGAGATAACTCTAAGGACTATGTGGAGTAGACTCATTAAAGAGTATCTTCCTTGAATGAAAACTTTAAATTTGGAGAGTAGGCCAACATTTGCGAGGAAAGAGTTTGTAACTGCTATGTCGGTTACTTTATGAAACGAGTTGAGCTTGTTTAAGCACTGTGAGTTTGCCTAGTTTAAGTGGCACCCCACTTACAGAAGACCGTTCAGAACGATAGGCAAACAATGGGACTGATCATCCCCATACGTTGGAAACTGGCCAACGGTGTGCGCTGTCAGGCCGGCTAGCATCCCACTTACGAGTGGAAACCTAGATGACCGTCAGGGACGGTGGGGAACTGGATCCTGTTCCACACAGTACTATAAAAAGAAATCGCTTGTTATGTTATACTAGTGCCAAATCTTTGGCACCAACCTTGTGAAACTTAGGGACTCCTGAGCGTGTAGTATGGGATGCCCGCTTAGGATACCTTGTTGAGATATCCTTTGGCAACTGGTCAATTTGATATTCTCGATTAAATTGTGGACTCTTTTTGCATTCCTGAGTATGCGGTATGGGACGTTTTCTCATAAGGTCCTAATTGATATTCCATAACAAACTCAAGAAACGTTGACTGATTTATGAGCATCTGGTATGAGACTTTTGCTCAGGAATCCAAATTGAAAATCTTGTCCATAATAGTTTTGTTTTGAATTTATGGGACATAATTCTTTAAAGGGATGAATGATGCAAGACCCCGTGTTTTTAGCATGGCGCATCAAAAATCGATTGAGTTTTACAAAGAAATTAGCATCAAAAATTTATGATAAGTGAGAATAAGCTTGTAAGTGGATCATTCCACATTAAAAAAAAAACTAAAGCGGAACAAGGTCTTTGAATTGTATCGGTACCGATCGCTGAAAATTAGAGCCACAGTAGGAACAGTTGAAGGTACTAAGTCTTGCAAATATAATTTACTTCCGGACAAGGTGATAACAGAGATGCAATTGAACAGACTAGGAGACTTTTCGATAAAAACTAAAAAGTCCACAAGACTTGAAATAAATCGGAGCTCAGACGAAAGAAGTAAGGGAGAAACGAATAAGAGAGCTGTGAGCCTAAGAGAAAGAGATGGGAAACAAATGTTTATTACAAATTTGCTTCCCACTCTTATCAATACTACTCATCATCATCATAATTTCCTCTTCATTTCTTCCATCATCCTGTAATCAACAAATCACTAAATCTTCTAAAATAAACAAAGTTTGCATGATATGTAGTGGTATTTCAGGTTCATCACTGGCTAATTTCCTTAGAAAGTATTCAGATGATCAGAATTTAATTTGTGAGATTCATAGTTTTGAACGGAATGGAATTGTTGGAGGAAGAAGAACTACAATTACTATTAGTGGAGATACATTTGAAGCTGGTGGATCTATCATTCATCCTAAAAACTACCATGCTTTAAATTTCATTCATTTGCTTAACTTTAAAATCAAGGAACCCTATGATGATGAATCTTTCGGGATTTGGTGGTTCTCAGTTTCTCATTAAAACCCCGGGTAATAAAAGTAACTGTAAACTTATTTCTCTTTACAATTTTCGCTTGTTTCTCTTTACCATTGTATTTTTATGAATTGTTTCCAATAACTGATTGTAGTCAAGGATAAATATTACAAGGATTTATAACATAGATAACTGATTGTATTTTCAAATTTGTGAATGTATTTTGAAATGTGCGATAACTGAATAAGTTTTGAAATGTGTGATAACTGTATGTGTTTTGAATAAAGAATTTCTCGTAACCAATAAGGAATGTTAGTTTAACGGGTTAATTATGGTGTTATATTTTTAAAGTTTTTTATGGAATAATATCTTTTTAGTTTCCCCTCGAGCGCTAAAAAATATTGAAGGGTGTGAAGTTTTTTTTATAAATATTTTTGTCTTTTGATTCGTTTTATCACTTTACAATGACGTTGAAGGGTGTGATTCTTTTTTAAATGTTTTTGTCTTTTGGTACATTGTTTTTATCAATAATATTGTTATCGTTTTTTAAATGGTTCATTGAATAGTGTGAAATATTTTTTTATTTTATGGTTTTTTGCGTTGATTAAAGAAGTGGGTGTAGTCTCTTCTTTATTTTTCAATCTTTTCCAACAGCTCGCGAATGGGAAAGTAATAAGCTAGGGTTATGTAACCGGTTTCCTTTCTTTTACTCTTGATGCGAATTTCTCTATAAATCTCGACACTTCTTGGTTGAATTCAAGTTTAATTATTTCATAAATTGGGCATTGATTGAAGTGATTATTATCATACAAGAGCTCTTTCGAGTAAGTTCCATCATTTTTCTTCTTCAAGCTTACTATTTCTAGTAAGCATGGTTAGAATCAAAAGATATGTTTGAAAATCTAAGAAAAACTCTAAGGGTTCTTCTCAAGTTACATACGCTCAAGGAAAAAGGTGAATATGGTAACGAAACATCATGTACAATAGTCTTTGTTAATAAAGATTGTTCCAAAAACCTATGAGAAAATTCTTTCAAGAGGTTTCGTCTTATAAAATAAGTTGGTCAAGGATCAAATGCATGCTAATGAACTATCTTGTTTTGAAAAGTATAACCTTGGTGACCTATTTGATGGTCATGGTGAACATTCTCACAAGAGTGTTCTATGCAAATGTTCATGGTGTTAATCTTGAGAAATTTTATTTTAGAACCATAACTGGAATAAGAGATTTTGAAGTTGATAGAGAATTGTTGGCTACTATTACAAGTCTTCCTATGGGGGATTTTGCAAGATGATAGTACTTGGAATAGCTAATGTAACACATAAAAACTACTTCAAAAGCTAGTGTTCATCCTTAAACAATAAGAATAAAAATTCCTACAAGGAGCTAGTTAACAAGTAAAAATAAATGAAGGAGCTAAGCATCATTTTAATCTTCACTCTCCGACTCAATCCAAGAAGCTTGAATTTTCACCATATCATCCTTAATCTCTGGAAAATTTATAGCGAGCAAGCACCTTTGTTCTCGTAAATTACCTTATTGTCTACCTTTTAAACTTTCTAGATAATTTTGTGTAAAATCTCCAAGGAGGTAGTATCACAAGTACCGATTGAGTATGGAGAAAGACTTCTTCTTCTTTTGAGATCACTCATTCTCATATGGTTAAAGGAAATCTTGAGATGGGAGAGGGAGTACCAATTGAAATCCCAATTGGAGCAATGTCATAGAATTGACAAATTCCCTTAACAAGACAAGGAAACCCAATTTCTTGTCATAGTGGCCATTTGTTGGATAATCCAACCACACACATCAGGATCTTGAACTCCAATATCAAGAAAGTAAACCAAATCCGTAAATTCTCGACTCCAACAATTATGTTCAATAATGGAAGGACAAATGTTTGGATTTCAAACTTTTCAAAGATCTTCAAAGACATAGAAAGGTCCTTGGTAGGAAATTTCCAATTTTCCCAACTAATACTTCTTACACTAAATTGATTTGAGATGGTTTCACATGATGGCTTCTCTTTCCTTGGTCTAGGAAAGGAGAAAGTTCCC
The DNA here is from genome assembly GCA_023531105.1 of Papaver atlanticum. Classification (NCBI taxonomy): domain Eukaryota; kingdom Viridiplantae; phylum Streptophyta; class Magnoliopsida; order Ranunculales; family Papaveraceae; genus Papaver; species Papaver atlanticum. The sequence goes on along the minus strand of JAJJMB010000948.1, from coordinate 7,943,967 downwards.
ATGGGGGAACTTGTAATAGTATCCAACAATTATCTATCAACTTCATTAATTCTTCTTCCAATCACGATTCTACGGTAAAATTTCTCAAGATTAACATCATGACATTAGCATAGAATACTCTTGTGAGAATATCAAATCCTTCACCATGACCATCAAAAATGTCGGTAAGGATATACTTTTCAAAACAAGATAGTTCATTAGAATGCATTTAATCCTTGACCTAAGATGAGACCTCTTGAAAGGATTATGTCATAGGTTTTGAAACAATCTTCATTAACAAGACTATCATACATGATATTTAATGCATTGTGTATTCCAAAAAGTTTGACGAAAGGATGGTTGGTTTTTAAACCAAACACAGACCGTAAACATCAACATAATTATTAGAAAAGTCCGAGAGCATATTCTTAACTTTGCTTGTTAACGTTAATTCCCATGGATCATGTTCTTGTCTCTTACTTAGGAGTCAAATAGGAAGGGAGAAAAAAAATATATTACGAGCACAAGATTTATTGATACCCATATCGAGTCATAAAATTTCGAACTGGCAGTTGATGTGGTCGCGTCAAGTCAACTTGACTTTCTTTTACAGAATCAGGTGCAAGTGAGACAAACATGACATCGCAAGTGACTTTACGTCAAAGAGACACCTAAAATTAATGAAACAAAGCTCAATGTGATATGATAAGTCTCTTAATGTCTCTTTTACAAGAAAAACTTTCTTCATTACCCTATGAAGCATCAGAAGGTATTCGAAACTCACTGGACGCATCTGATAAGACATATAAATGGAAGAATCACAATTATACCAAAACACAAAAATAAAAGAACCACTTATTTGTTATTTGCACCATCTCAAGTGGTTCCAATTTCTTGTTACCAATAAGTTGGATGAGTAAGAAGATGCTCACGAACCATTTCAGAACGATATTTATCGTCTCTTGTACTTGAAGCATAATCGAAGGTGTTAGAGCACTGCTCGGTTGAACCCACAAGTTTTGCTATCCCAAGCTTGTTGTCAATATTAGATGAACAAAAGTATATCTTTACTTTTAGTCTACTAAGACAAGTCTCATACTGGATATAGAATTTGGTAGTTCAGTATCAGACATCACCCTCGAAGACTGGAGATCGACGAAGACATTTGTAGAAATTCATCAACAAGGTGTGTTAAGAATGAACCATTCTATTTTACTCACTATCTTTATGAGACTATATCGAATGACTTTTAGTAGATTTATTGCAAAGAAGAAATTTCGACTCAAGTTAGTCTTGCTAAACATCTCGAAATATGATTCAATCATTGGATGTTCATAGGTCCTTAACAATATTAGTTCGAAATAATTTATTGTTAAAGAATTAATTTTTTTGGATCATTTGAAAATTGTCCAAGCAATGATTTTATCATTTGAAAATGTTTCAAACATCAAAGAGAAAAATTTAAAACATCTGTAATTTCAGCTCAGGATAAGCTGGCGAACCATCTCGCAAACTAAGGATATATGAGTTTCTGGAATACAGGAAGGTCGGCGAACCAGTTTGCAAACCTAAGGTTCAGAACGGGACAATTCACGAATCAGGTCCAGAAACCATGGTAATCTGAATTTTTATATTAATGGAAAAGGCTAACAGTTGGCGAACCCAGTTCACGATCTGTTGTCATCTGAGTTCACAAGACGAAGTAGGGTTGGTGAACCCTGTTCACGAACCGTATCACCATGACTAGTGAACTGCCTTACGGTTAACGAACCGTTTCACCAACGACCCATTAAATATTAGCAGAAGCCCAAAGGCTTATTTTTTAAATATGTTTAGCATTGTTATGACTCTCATAAACACCTCTAAGACATCATTGATCACTAAAACACCTTGCATATGTGTATCATGATTAAGTGTTTAAATGAACATGGCTTACTAGTTCGAAAGACATATTTTCCAAGAACTATCATTATACACGGTTCGTGTATCCAGACCACTGGGTATATTCTTCTATCTGATTTCAAGACAAACTTCTCACATGCTTACTTGAAACCCTAACAAGAGTTTCGCATCTAAACAGAGAAAGTGTTTGCTTGAATCTTAAGTTATCTCAGCTTGAATTCTAAGCAACCCACAGTTTTGAACATCTATAAATAGAGACACTCATTTAACTAGGAAATTTAAACCATGGACACTTTATGTCCTAGTTGATTGCTATTGTCGTCCTCTATTGACGTAGGTTTTCTCTGAGAAATATAATTAGGCCTACGACTAAAAGACTTCACTCAGGGATTCGTGAAGCTAGATCCTACTATATCTACCTTGATAGTTCGTGCATCCTGGTTTTGTGTTTTCTGTTATCGAGGCTTTCGAAATCTCTTTCAGACAAAATAAATAAAAATCACAAAGTTCTTTTCGTCTCGAGTTGATTTTTTTCTCAGGCTTAATGGAGAGCCATGATTCAACATTCAACACGCCTACACATCACCAAAATTCAACTCCCAAGCGCAGTGGGAATTCAAGATTCAAAAGAGAATCGCCAAACGAAAAGGCGTCGAAAGACTAACGAGTTGACGTCTCCTAGAAATTTATGTAGACGCCAACTCGTTAGTCGTTTGACCAAGTCAACTCGTTGAAAACGCCAAACCGTTCGGCGTCTCAGACGTCTATTCGTTTGTCGTCCCGGGGTTATATTTCGATCGAACAGAAGAGAATCAAGTGAACTAACCTGACGTTTTTTTTGTAGGTGCGATATGCAAACATGAAATACGCTCGGGATACTTGGAGAGAATTCAAGTTTTATCAATGCTACTTAATCATGAAGGAAAACTTCCCGGAACTAAACACGATACAACCACCACCTAATCCTCCTCAAGATGAAGACGGATATTAACACAACTGCACTAACGTCATTACTGGTTTTGTGGGTATACCTCTATGTAAACCCTCACGAGACTACACTCATCTGTTAGGGTCACCTAACGGTTTAAAGGATTGCCGCACAATGCTCAGTGCTACCGCGTTGCCTGCGAAAATGAGCTACGTTTAGAATCTTCTAATCAATCCAAGTACGATCAATGTCTGTTTCCGAAATTAATAAAATAATTCAAACATCCGTGCTCGCAGATATTACATTAATTCCCATTGGTGAACCTTTAAATCCCGACCATGATACCAATGTTATCAACGAGAGCGCTGAATAGAACGTAAAAGCGTAAAGAAAGTGTAGTATAAAAAAGGTCGAACAAATATTAATTAGAGACGCCTAATCCTGGAAAGACGTCAAATGGTTAGGCGTCCATGCGAATATTTGAGAGAATATTTTTGGGACGAGTAACGAGTTGGAGCCCCATTGTTGATTTTGTATTGCTTTCAACGCAACTGCTGAACGCTCTCTAAAATGAGCACCTACAGCCACGCTTTTGGGCGTTGAATCTTGAATCATGGGTGCCTCACTATTCCTGTTAAGTTGAATCAACAAGACTTAAAAAAAAAAATCTGTAAAAACTAAAACTTAGAATAAGTCGGAGCTAAAAACTAGAACAAAAGAAGTAGAGAGAGCACCCAAGAGGAGTTAGCTAAGCCACAGAGAGAAAGAGATGGGCAACAGATGTCTATTACAAATTCGTTTCCCACTCTTATCAATACTACTCCTCATCATAATTTCCTCTTCAATTCTTCCCTCATCTGGTAATCAACAAATCACTAAATCTCCTAAAATAAACAAAGTTTGCATAATAGGTAGTGGTATTTCAGGTTCATCACTATCTCATTTCCTTAGAAAGTATTCAGATGATCAAAATTTAATTGGTGAAATTCATATTTTTGAACGGAATGGAATTGTTGGAGGAAGAACAGCTACAGTTACTATTGGTGGAGATACATTTGAAGCTGGTGGATCTATCATTCATCCAAAAAACTACCATGCTTTAAATTTCACTCATTTGCTTAACCTTAAAATCAAGAAACCCTCTGATGGTTCTTTGGGGATTTGGGATGGTTCTCAATTTCTTATTAAAACCATTGATAATAAAAATAACAGTAAACTTATTTCTCTTTACAATTCTTTCCGCTTGTTTCTCCGGTACGGGCTCTCCCTCCTCAAAATGGATCCATTCATTAAGGTATGTCTGTCTATTTATGTATTGAGTTTTGTTGTTAAATTTGAACATGAATTTCTGAATTTTGATTTTTTGTTGTTGATGTTTTCAGACTATGCTGGGCAATTTTTTGAATTATTACACTGATCTTGAATCACGACCAGTTTTTGAGACTGTGGAGGAGATGCTGAAATGGTCAAATTTATATAACCTAACTCGTAGGACTCTACAAGAGGAATTGATTGAGTCTGGCTTAGCTCCTAAACTCATATCTGAACTCATTACTGTAAGTATCTCTTCATATTTATCCTACTTCTTAATGTTTTGCTTAGACATTTTCCTTACCTCTATTATCGATTGTCAAGTGTGAACCAGTATCACTACGACAACCACCAGTCACCACTATGACTACTGACAAGTCAAAGAACTCTCCATGTGGAAATGAACGTAATCCTTCCCCATAATTGTAGAGTTTTGAGCATTCTGATTATACTAGCTCAGACTACTGAGCACCCGTTCTTTTGGTTCTGCCTTTTTGCTGCTTCAGTTTCGGTTTTGGCCGAGGGATTATCCACCTAGTAGGGGCAATACCTAGTTTCATGTTTATGCATGCAGAGGTCGCCTATACATTACTCAGCTTGTATTCAGAATGTGCTTGTGCCAATTCTCAACCTGAAATCAGGTAGCTGTCATGTTCACTATGTACATTATGGCAGTCTGAATTAGACCTTTGGATCTGAATATCCGGTGGCGTGTCACGAGGTGGTTAAGGAATGTGTTGCCGACCCGCTTGCAATATTTGGTTTTGTTCTTGGACCTTGGGTGCAGGTTTTCATGTCTCTTTTAGTGTGAAGAAAGCGCTAGCATTTAACATAATTCCTTCAAAAAAACAAAGCATGGTTTTTGATTGCTTCTCTTCTAGATGGCACTGGTTTCCTGCTCTTATTCTTATGCTTGCAAGTTCATAAATTTTCTTTCTAGCTGGTAGGTAATGCAATGTTATATTTGATTGATGATCCACTTGTAGTTATTAAATGCTATCAGGTGTGGGTATCCTGCAGAGTGTGTTATTTTCTTGTATGTACATTGGTTAGTGGCTTGAAGCACGTTGAAAGCTTTGCATGAGGACATGGAGACCAAATAAATTCATATGAATTACATTTTTTGCGGATTGAGATTTTTAGTTCTTAGATTATGTGTTGCTCTTGAGTATAACATATACTCATTATTTTTTTCCCTTACAGGAATATGTTTTGCTAGATAGCCAGAGATTCATACAATATAATTTCTGTCGGTATTTTGTAGAAAATAATGTTTAGACAAGCCCAATAATCCACTAGCCGTATATTCGTCCTGCTTGTACTGATGCTATGTAATCCCGACTAATGCATGGGTTCCTATCTGCAGGTAATCACAAGAATCAACTATGGGCAGAGTATGAGTATCAGTGGCCTTGCTGGAGCGGTTTCAATGGCAGGGAGTGATGATGGATTATGGGCAGTGGAAGGAGGAAACTGGCAGATTGCTGCCGGCCTTATAAAGCATTCAAATGTTACATTACACCTCCATGAAGAAATTGAATCTGTTTCCCATATCGGAGGGAGTTATGAGTTGAACTCCACCACAGGGAATACTTACTCCTGTGAAGTAACAGTCATTGCTACACCATTGGATGAGGTTAAAATCCAGTTTTCCCCACCAGTCTCAATTCCTGAAAGAAGGTTACAACACACACATGCCACTTTTGTTAGGGGCATCTTAGACCCTGTGAGTATTAATATTCATTCTTCGTCTTACTTAAGTTGCACCATGTTGCTGGTCATTTGAATGAAAGTGATGTTTTTGAAGGGTTATTTTGGAATGAATTCGGTCGTGGACATTCCCGAATGCGTCGGAACCATCGAGGATCCCAGCCTACCTTTTACCAGCATTTCTGTTCTCAAGAAATATAGTGAAGACGATATGACTTACAAGATTTTCTCTCGTGCACCCATGGAAGACGCATTACTTGATCAATTATTCAGGTATAGTTTATGTCTTATATGTCTATTCCATCATAAGGTTCGTGGCGTGAAAACTATCTCGTAGAAATGTGACTGCATACATTCTAAGTGATAAATGTTTGTTCTAGAGACTTGTGTAGATTCTAATTGCTGTTCTTTTGATGTCTACAGAACGAGAAAGGAGGTGATTCGGATAAACTGGGGTGCATACCCTCATTACCATGCACCAGAGGTATTTGCCCCATTTGTGTTGGATGGGTTGCATTTATACTATGTCAATGCCTTCGAAAATGCAGCCAGCACAATTGAAACTGGCGCTGTTGCAGCAGAAAATGTTGCGCGGCTCATATTATCACGGTACTGTGGTCATACATCAAGTTCTTCACATTTGAGACAGTTCGTTTCTGAGGTACATGTAGAGCTGTGAAGTAGGTGTGTATACATGGACATATGGGTAGATTTGCAGTTGAAGCTATACAGCTGACTCTCGAGTCTCAAGTAATTTTTCTTCCATGGAGTACAAGTTTGCTCTTGCATGTGGAAATTGGTTTGTTTTCTAGGAATACATTTTTTGATAAAATGAACGTATGAGATATTGAAAGCACAGGTTGAATAGCTTTTCCCCGTAAATATATTTTTATGACACAAGAGAACCCCTGCATTACATGTGATATCATCTTTTTTTTGCAAATTATGAGTGCATATTGGTGAGAGGTCCCCAGTGTAGTGTGTGTAAAGGTGAGTTCCAAAGGCCTCCCGGCTTAGTTCCCTGTTGCTGAACCTCAGAGATCGAAATGATTTCTGAGACATTTCCTATATTTGGCAATTGAACATTCTGGCATTTAATAACTCAGATTTACAGTTGCCCTTACTGGTTCTACCCGCGATCTTACCCTTACAGACTGTAATCTCGGTAAAGTGAATCAATGAATGACTACTTCCGCAAGTAGAGAGAAGGTAAACGAACCAAAAAGTCACATTTCCTCATGTGGGTTTGTGTGATGGTCCTTGATAACATGATAATGATGGTAGTGAAAACCAGAAAATCTCATTAAGAGATGACAAACTTCATTACATTTAACAGCCCCGACTAGCACTAATTATATCACCCTAACCATACACACATGTACAGAATACTTGTGTGAGAAAACCAGAAATACAAAAGCTGTTAGCCTTAACCTTCACCACTTCAATTCTTAACCTGCACTGCATACTTGACCTGTGTCATTAGTCCTCACAGCCCATGGGGGGAGATATTTTCCACAACAAGAAAACTCAAGAGACCCCCTCGAGAAAAATCACCGAACACACCCTTGTTATATAGCAGATAATTCAAGATAAGCATACGAGTGTCTTCATTCCAGAACGGCAGCGAATCTCAAGTTACACCAAGCTTTTCCTATGGCAGATCTTACGAACTCCAGTAGCAATCAGAACCAATTTGAAACACTGAAGTCTCGAAGCTTTCGGAGGTGTCTCTCCATATCTTGTCGAGTTTTAATCCATTCTTCTCTTTCTATAACAGTTGTTGGGTCAGCCCTTTCACTCTGAAGTAGGACAATCAAATTAATTAACACTTCCAGAATATGAGGTATCCACTATAAGAATAGCGTGTCAGTGCAGATACTCACCCTATCAATTATTTTGAAAGAGTTCCCATTGTCGCGGATAATAAGCATGTCATTTTTCCTATCCCTATCTCGTCCACCTGGAACCGTAACCTAATGAAAGCAATCAAAGCTATCACCATCAAAGCAAAACAAAAATGCCACCTAAACCATGCATTATTCTACAACCAAAACAGCATACAGAAGGAGCATACTAATTTATCAAACCATCCAACTGTAAGAACGAATCATGACATATCCATCCCTTAGTATCCATTTATGCCTATCATATAAAGCTGAAGTTTTTAATCCAAGAGAAACAATTGGGCATAAGAACCAAAATGTCTCCCTAATATTTACTGCTTCCCACCTGAACAGCCTAAATATAAAAGAAGTGAGATTTCTTTCTAATACATGCTACTAAGTAGATGGGAAGGTGATACACTTATACATCCAAGAAGGTCTAATTATTAGGAGAATCAGCTCGAAAAAGTAAATGCCTCCAATATGTGTAAAAACATTTAACTTTTGGCAGAACAAACAGTAGCAGCTGATTCAAATAAATAGCTCGTGCAACATATTATAGATAACTGAAATGAGAACTCTTAACTATAGGTTATGGTCACAGCTATTTTAATCCTTTTAATAAGCAAGAAAAGCGATCCAGGTGAACTTTAGTCCAAATTAGAGGTTAACAAACAAGCCATTAACTTTTCATATTGTGTATACTATATATGGTCATTTCTGAGATTCCACATACTCTCCTAGAACAAATACACAGGAATTTCATCTAGCCAAAGGAAAACAAAATACATTTTTCTTAGTGATCTAAAAGACCATCCCTAATTCATTGGCAACCTTTTGGTTTTACTATATACTGGTGTTAAGTTGTTTTACGATAGAAATAACATCGAATTGCTAGCTCTAGCGTAGCTTCCTAAAGGACTATCCTCCACAAATAGAAATATACCTGCTCCATACAACAATTTCAAAATGTGGAGAGATTTACTACAAAATAAACACAGCATGAAACAAATGTTGGTGCTGAAAGGGAAAATGACTCACCAGAACTTTGGCCCTGGTGATTGACTTTGTTTTTGAGTCGATAACATAGATTTCTTCAAAATCAACAACAAAATCAGGGTCACCTGATCTCCTATTTCTGTAGTGTTTTGATAAGAATACCTGTTACAAAAAATCCCAGAGTACAAAAAAACGATCATCAACACCAAAAATTCCCAATAATACCTCCTAGGTCCTAATGAACTTTTATATGAGCTTGTACAGCTAAGGTAAGTAAATGAACTTGGGGAGCAGCTTCTCGTTACAAAAGTAAAATACTCAGCATTTGGTCTAGAATTAAGGTAGTAAAGAATAAAGATAGATATGAAAGTTTTCAAGAATCCTTTACGATTTACAACAACTAAAGATGGACCACTTGGCAGAATGAGTGGGTTAATAACTTCAACTGATACCTAAAAAGCAATACAATAACTCATAAGACATAAGCACCAATATACTTGTATAAGAAGCTGGATAAATGACACACCAATAAGCTTAGTCCAAAAGTCCTAATCCCACTATGTAAGATGAAGTTAGACAGCACACATTTCAGAACAATGATTGCAGCAAAGAAGCTTCACGGCACTCTTTTAGACACCTAATTATCCACAAGATGTTTTTTGTCCTACCATTGTTCTCTAGACCACTTGGTGTGAAGCTTTGAATTAGTTGAACTCTGGTGGAATGTGAAAGCATAGTAAACATATATTGACGTTGACATTTTTACTATTCCCCCGCTTTAATGCAATCTTTGCCAATTCTGACACATTTTTTTTTTACTTTCTCTAGTAATTATCTATATGGTTTCAAACATCGCAACAAAATCTAAACCTTTCGTCACAGAAAATATACTGTGCACCAACCCCAAACAAAATGAATGGAAAATACACCATGCCACAGACATCCTCATCAAAAGAATAAAAAAACTGTATCACATCATTTTGAAAAGACAGTGATGGGATCCCTCCCTCGTATATAAGTTGATTCATAAACAAAGTGGATTTCTTTATTCATCTGTTAATAAAACACTTAACTTAAGCATTTGGCAAACACTATTTCGAGGGAGAGAATAAGAAAAAAGACTGAAAACTAAATACTTAATCGAGAATAAGGCTGCAGAGTCACTTAGCATCCCAGAACATCCTAATTTTCCTGATAATACGAAGGCGGAAGTAGAGACATTTCAGTTTCACAGGCATTCTTTTTCAATTCCTTCTCTACTTCAACATTCCTCTTTTAAGGTATAACAAGATCAAGGATCTCACAAAATCTTAGCAAAGTTACGCACTGAAGCAGTAAGTGGACAACAAATAAATAATTTCGTACACGAACAAAAAAAAAATCTTAAAATTAATCCTCTACTTTAACACAAACTATCATGTAAATAGCCATATACTACAAAAAAGACATGGCATATCCTAAAATGGCACAGTTATACAATACCTTTGCAATCTCCCTTTCCGACTTGTACATTGGATCACGAGGTGCATCAATGGGAGGCTCAGTCACATTGTAACATCCATAATCGCTTTTTGCGCATCGAATATACTACCATTTCCAGTATAAGAACAAAATCGACGAAAACAAAAAGTGTTAAAAAATTCTTATCCTCAAGGAAACTCACTCTACCCATTGAATAACAAATATTTTTTTTACCTTCTGCGGCATTGGTGCTAAAACCCTAGGGATTGAATAAACATCTGTATCTGGAGGCGTTACATACATCTGCAAAAACCACAAACATCAACCAGGGTTTAGGGTTTAAACATTGAAACCCAAATTACCACACAGAAATGACTAAAAACATTCAAGAATAATTCAAAATGAGACAATTCTCACCTCACGGAAATCATAGACATCATTATCAGGATCAGGAGGTTTCCTAATGAAAAAATCACACTCTAGCAAACATATCTTATGAAATTCTTCTTCGTTAATCCTATAATCAACAACCATCTCAGAATCCCAACCTTGTGTAGAAACAAAGCTCTTACTCTGTTCAGACATTTCAATTTCATCCCCACCGGTAGAAGAAGTAGAAAAGGGTGAAACAGTAAGAAGATTTTCATACTCTACATCGTAATCTTTTTTGTTATCAACTTCTTCCATTTCTTCATCTTCCATATCATAATCATCTGGACTTCCTCCATCTGCGTCTCCATCATCAGCTCTAACCCTAAAATCACGGAAAGTGGAGGGGTTTCTAATTGGTGCTGTTGATGATTTAAGAGACTGAAATGAGATAGATGAGTTTCTGAAGAGAGAAAAGGAAGCTGAAGAAGATGATGAAGAAGAAGAAGCAGAAGAGACTGTGAAGGGTTTTGAAGGAATCGGAGCTGAAGGGAGAAGAATTAGAGCACCACTCATGGCTTTTGCTTCTTCTTCTTTTACTTTCAAACTCCAGATAAACTATATAAGTGAAAACTACTGTCAAGACCCTGAAATGTTGTCTTTAATTATATTCCGGCCCTTTTAAATGTATTCTTTAATTAATACTCCAAAACTTTAATACCTGTTATTGTCAACTCCAAAACTTAAAAACTTTTCTGAGCATAGCCCTCAATTCACTTCCAGTTCCGTTCATGAAGTGCTTCCAAATGGAGGATGCGAACTCAAATTGTACAAACGGCTAATGGATTGAAGCTCTATTTCACTAGCAATATCTATTTGGCATGATCTTGCCTCAGCTGACTAGTTTGTCTTGTGTTAGCACACAAAAGTGAACTATACAGGCAAATGAGGAAATTCTCCCCATGAATCATTTTCCTGGATTCCTTGGTATCAAGATTTTACCAAAAGCTCTCTCTCCATTTTTTCCACATCCACATTCTACTGCCCTGCGTTCCCTCGGTTATTGGATTTGCTTCGAGTACACGAGTACCATTTGGCATTTGCCATGACAGGAATGGAACAAGCCACCCTGCAGGCCAGAGTATTTAAGTGTAACATCTTTGGAGAATTTTTACCATGTTATTGTCTAAGCTTTAGATTAAGTCAGTGACAAAATTACCAGGTTATTTTGTATTTCAGTGCGTACCAGTCCGGACACTGCTGCAGAGTTATGTTTCTCAAATACTTCAATACATTTTCCGAACTACAACCAAGTGATATGCTTTATCTGAGTGATGATCCCTTGAAATGGCAGTGTTGTTATGGACTCATGCGTAAGTAGAATATAGGTCAGAGAAACAGCATAGCCAGTCAAGATAAAATGATTTCACATGAGTGATCTAAAAGGAAACAGACTGAAGCAAAATCAAGAAAGTGAAAATGTTGCCATCTATGCGTAATTAATCAGAAATCTTTGCTAAAATGATAAACATGAACTTTGATAACAACATTTCGACGGAAAAGAACTACATTAACCACATCATATTAGCATCACAAATCAGAATCCATGGCTTAGTACTTAACTCTTTAAGCCTTCCCTTTACATCAAATCCAGAAAAAAGTACCACCAAAAAGAAAACACCATTCATATATCCATTAACATGATTAGCAAAATGCCTCTTGAACTAAACAGACCAAAATTGATCTAGCAGCATCAATCAAATCAATGGCTTTGGTTGGAGAACCACACTATTGAGATTCTCATAAATTACTCTATAGACACGACTATCAATTCCATCTTCTCCTGACACAATTCTGCCTTCCCTCTTTGGAATTAGGTTCACATTCATCCAAATCTGGGTATGATTCACCTTCCCCCCACTGAAACTGATTCTGCAACCATGAACCATTACCCATCTTTCTCATATCAATGAATATCTGCCCTTCACTAACCACTGGCTTTTCATTCTCACCACCATTATAACTGACAATGATATCACCATGGTCCAACTTTTTACTTTCATTTGTACTAATTAGACTATCATTCCAACAACTAAAGGCTGAATGACAAATAATACTACCACAAGAGAAACACTTATAAGACAATTTCTCGTACTCAAAAGGCACCCACAACAACTTATCATCAACATCATCTTCATTCTTAGGAAGACATAACCAACACCCACCAACCAGTCTTTTCTTCACATTAACCATAGCCTTAATCCTCAAAACAATAGATCTTTCATTAGCATCACGATCCACTTCAACTTTCACAGCTTCAGCACCAAATACTTTTTTCCCAATATCAAAACCCAGATCCAGAGACATCAACTCTGGAGGAATACCATGAGCTTGAATCCAAAATGGCCTAGTATGAAATATGTCCAGATCTAATGACAGTGGAACAGAAGGACACCATTCCTGTAACACTAGAAGATAACCTTGACAACCTAGCACCCATGATCTCATACCCATGGCCCATTCTTTATCATATGGGTACTTGAAACTAAAACGTAAAAACCCATCTTCAAGCTCTTTAATGGTGTAGTCTTTGCATTTGATATAACCTCTCCAAGCTTGTTTTATATCTCTAATAGCTTCTACAACTTTATTATATTTGTCTCTTGGACTGTTTAGTACTTTTCCAATGAGAGTTACACGGAGTATACGTGTCTTGGTTGGTTGTTGGCTTATGGTTTCTGATGCTTCTGTGTTGACGGAATCCATGGTATCCAGGGTGGCGGTGGTGTTTGGAAATGGCTTTTGGGGTTTACCGTTCAAGTTTTATAATGGTTTCAAAGGTGGGTGGGATTTGATTAATGCTCGCTGAAAATTTTACAGTGGACAGCTATAGCTGTACTGCAGTAAAATCTAATCCCAAAGATACTTACTTGCGTGGGTGAGCATGAACCACACACGATATACAATGTCCTCTCCTCTGTGGGTCAAACTAGGTCAAACTGTTATAAACGTCCTGCAATGGAAGGTACAGTCGCATATAATTCCAAAACGTAGGATGCAAAGTTGCAAACTTTGTACAAACGGCTTATGGATGGAAGCTCTATTTTCACTTGACTCTTGCGATATCTATTTGGCATGATCTTGCCTCAGTTGACTAGTTTGTCTTGGGTTAGTACACAAAAAGGTGACCTTTGTGGGACTTGTGAATCCCAGCACACCATCTATTAAAGAAAATTCTCCCCGTGAATCAATTTTCCAGGATCCCTTGGTAACAAGATTTTACCAAAAGCTCTCTCTCCATTTCTCCACGTCCACATTCTACTGTCCTCTATTCCCTCGATTATCAGATTTGCTTTGAGTACACCAGTATTGGCACATTGACTGCCCTCTATTCCCTCGATTATCAGATTTGCTTTGAGTACACCAGTATTGGCAATTGCCATGACAGAAATGAAACAACCACTCTGCCGGCCGAAGTATTTAAGTGTAACATTTCTGGAGGAATTGTTATCTAAGCTTTAGATAAAGTCAGTGGCAAAGTTACCAGGTTATTCATATTTCAGCGTGTAGTTGCAGGAAATCCCACAACCACACCCTATTGATAATCTATGGAATAATCTAAGAAATCATGATGAATACTCAAAATCTTATTAAATATTAGAACAAGTACAAAGATGATGAGGGAAAACCCTAACTTGGAAAGCAAATAACTCTCTCTCACCTAAATATCTTATCTCAGCTTACCAAAAGGATCTCTCTTCTACAAAGGTGTTTGGTTCCTTATATAGGAGTTTACATAGTGGAGGACAGCTAATAAAGCCCCTAATTTCGGATCTGACGTGCGTCAATGTCGCGTAGACTTTATCATTGCCGCACGATTTCTTCACTGCCGCACAGTTCTTCACACTATTATCGTGACTAAGTGACATCATCCGGCTCGTCATCTTGGATGTGCTTTATGCGTTCGTATTCACTTTCTATTTACAGGAGTTATTTCGCATGCTAAATGAGTGTGCGGTATTTTGTACCCACATTTTGCCTCTTCTCTTATCGTTCTTTCAAAGAAGGAGCGGTGAGAGAAACTCTGATTTTACTTTTGTCGCACCCGTTCATCTTTTCGTATTCCTTTTCACTGACAGTATTCCGAGATCTCGGCATGACTATTCCCACGTGCTGACTTCTCCACTCATGATTCGACACGTCCCTGCAGGATTTGACAACCGTCTCTTCGTATCTATCTTGTCATTAATGCGTCCGTAAAAGAGATATCTCGGGAAAGGAAATATGATCCTTTATATACTCCAGTACGCTCTTTTCTTCACTTTTTTATTCTTTCTCTCCTTCTTCGTTCTATGCAATCTTTACTGTTCAGCTGTTCTTCAGTTTCGTTTAATCTTTGATTGATCATCACACTTTACTTCGCGCCTTCTTTCCATCTTTAACTGTTTCTTCTATCTTCTTTTTACTTTTTCTCAGTTGTGAACCCCGTTTTTCGTTATCTTCTTCTTGATTATTTTGATCCTGATCATCTTGATTGAATCTCTCTCATCTTCCATTCCCATTCTTAAAATGCCACTTAAACCAGGTTGGAAGAATGTTAAAGAGTTCAAGAGCTTAGAGGCTGAATTCGAGCATAGAGGTTTTACATTATCCATTCCTCCTGGATCAGAATCTACTTCTTCTCTTGAATCTAAATGGTTTTCGCTCGATCAATGGGACGATCATAAAATCATTATTTCGCTCGGGCAACTGCTCGCTGGTCTTCCCATTCCCCTCTATAATCCTTAGATCCCCTTGTTCTATGA
The DNA here is from genome assembly GCA_023531105.1 of Papaver atlanticum. Classification (NCBI taxonomy): domain Eukaryota; kingdom Viridiplantae; phylum Streptophyta; class Magnoliopsida; order Ranunculales; family Papaveraceae; genus Papaver; species Papaver atlanticum. The sequence continues at coordinate 7,928,620 of JAJJMB010000948.1, read as the reverse complement.
GCTTCTATCTGATGCGAGATTTTCGCGCGGCATATTCCAATTGAGTGGTGACCGCATCAGGATAATGATGGAGCACGCTCGTCGTGCGGCAGGGTTAGAATCTGCTTATCCAGAAGATGTAAGGAATCCTAACCAAGCACAGAAAGAAATCACACCTGCGGAGTACACAGTTGAGAACTTCTTTCTCCACTATGATGTTGTCATTGTGAAGAATGAATCATTCCGTTGGGGCATTCGATTGATGAGAAAAGACGGTTTTGCAGAAGACCAAAGGATCATGCGGGATGTTGACTTTCATGACTCCTCTAATAACACCGCTCGTAAATCAAAGGATACTCGCTAGGTGGAGTATCCTATCATTTTGGAAGGTCCTTACATTACTGGTAAGGGCGTTGATGGTTCACTTCTTCCTCTTCCCGCGAAGTTTGCTGCTTATAAACCTTGGGAGTTCAGATGGTCTGAGGAACATGATGTGGTATACTACTTTTGTCTTCGTCTTTCTATCTATTTCCTTTTTATTGTTCTTCGTTTTTCTTATTACTCCCTTTGATTTCAGATTGCAAAGCAGAAAAAGAAGGCTAATAAAGCTGCGTCTTATGCGTCAGATTCGCGTGATAATGAAATAAGAAATACTCTTACTCGAAATTTAACAATATTGTTGCCTCTGTTTCTTATCTTTCATTATGCGCGTAGGCTGAGACTGTTGACGCTGCGGATTCAAGCAAATGCGGTGATATTCCTTTAAAAGTAAGGGGCAAGAAGGTTGCCTCTAAATCCACTGCTAAGAATGTCTCCAAGAAGAGGAAATTATCTTCTCCACTCCTCTAAATACTAGTTCCTATGATGACGCGCTACTTTCTCCTGAAGATTCCTCATCCGCGTCTCATATAGATCAGTTGTCAAATATCTTTTCTGATTCTCTATCAGCTATCAATAATGATCCATTGACTCGTACATGCGAAGCGGTTGCTAAAATTTGTGACGCTTCTTCTTTGAGTCATGAATCCTTACGAGGAGTTGCCTTTGCATTAAGTCCAAGCTTTCAATTCGCACTTGGATCTTTGGTAATTTTTATACCGCCGCGTCCGCTATTATGATACTTTTATGCTTTGTGTTTATTTTAACCCCCATTTTATGTTATCGCAGAGTGCCCATATGTCTTACGCTGTCACTTCAGATCTTCAAAGGAAGCTTCATTCTCTTGAGGAAGAAAATCTCAAACTTAAAGATGAGGTCTCCACTTATAAGAACGATGTTACTGAGCTTCGTGAGAGGAATAATCAATTGATCGGTATGTTGTCCTTTGTTGCATCCACTTTTATATTGGTGCGTCATTTTCGCCTCCTTTTAATTTTCCGTGTTTGCAGAAATTTACAACTTAACTGATGAAGCCATTAATTATCCGGTCGAAGATGAGATCCTTTTAGAGCATCTTAATTCCTCCTTAAATGACGTTGTTAATGTTGACCTAGAAGCTCTTAACCCTGTGGAACTGAAGTCAAAATATGAAATCCTTAAAGTTGAGCATAGGAGCATGTTATCCGTTAGTAATGTCTTTAGGCGTCGCTATTGTGAAGCCAAGGAAAAGATTAAAATTTTGGAGGCGAGAAATGTTGCTCTTATAACCGAGAAGGATGAGGTTGTTCTAAAGGGTGCGAAAGATTTAAAGGAGTTTCATGAAGTTAATCTCCAAGTTCAAGTGGAAAGAGATCAAGTTATAAGCGAAAAGAACGCATTAATTAATCGAGAGAACACGCTCCGCTCTCGACTACTTATAGAAAATGACGATGAATTTAAGTGGGCTGCTAGGGTTATTGATAATGCTAGGAATGGTTTAGCTACAAATGTTAGCCTTGAGTCTGATCATGCTGAATTGGTTAAGACCATTATTTCTGAAAAAGAAGGTTGCTTATACTTCTTCTAAAATGTCTTCAACTTTTTGTGCAGCTTTCTGATTTTTACTTGTACGCGGTCTTGATCTTTTTATTGTATTTTGCAGAATCCGAGAAGAATTATCTCAAGGAGATTGAGGATTTGAGATCTAAGCTTTGTTCCAGGGATTCTAAGTGTCGTAGACTCAAGAAGAAGTTAGTGGTCACTGTCTCTAACTTGACTAAAGATGTGATTCGTCTGCGTGATTCAGAAGTCAAAAAATACGCAGGGAAGATCTGTGATGAGCATAATATTCCTCTTCCAAATTATGACTTCGCTGAAGTTCCTGCTAATGAAGAAGATTCTGAGATTTCCGATAGTGAAGCAGAGTATGAGGAGTATGAAGAGACTGAAGATGAAGATAGTGGTGATTCTAAAGTTGAAGAAAAAGGTGAAGATGATATGGGTGGGAAATTGTCGCATCTTCTGAAATCTGTTTTGCTTTTTTATTCTCCGATTGTAAAGTCCTCATCTACTCTTTGTATTATGCTTTCCCTTTTCATCCTTTGTTCAGAAAGGAGACTTGAATGTATAATCTTTTTCTTTAATGTATAATCCTTTTCTGCTTCTATCCTTGTGTATTTTAATCCTGCAATTTGTCATTAATCGAAAGTAAAACGTTTTTCCAGTGACAATAATGTATAACATATGCGTTAATAATAACATATAATCATATGCGTGAATTTATCATATAGTGGCGGGTAACACTTCTTCATGTGTTTTCATTCCCATTCTTGCCTCTGTTAGTCGCCACAAGATGGTTGGATTGTGCGTATGTTACTTTGTATCATGTACGCATAAGTCTATCATATGCGGTATTTTATTATGCATTAGATTATCATCTATGCCTTCGCAGGTATCTGTTATGAAAAGAAATTATTTAGTTTCATACCTGAATGATTTCTCCTTTATTTTACCTCATGACTGTGTCTATGTGTTCTGCCTCAGCTATGTCTTGTATTATCATTTTCGCGCCTATATATCATCTTACTCCTTAACTTTATTTTATATGTGTGTGTTAATCTTTAAGCTCCTTTCTTTTTAACATTCCTTTTTTCCTGCAGAACAATATTAGTTTCAATTTGGTTTTTCTCATGAGGTCTTATTTTGCCTAGAGGTCTTATTTTGCCTATATGTATCATTGATTGTGCGACGAAATCACATGCGGTCTTTACATTTTCATGCAATGACCTATTGATTTCGCCTTATCATTTCTCGTATTATTGCCTCTACAGGATGTATTGATGCGCCAATATGACAAGTCTTATTACTCCCATGAGTAAAAAGTCTCATGACATTGGTGTCTTTGACACAATTCATCTTCCTAATGGAGGGTGCCGTCCTTATATTCCCCCTGACTGCCCCTTCAAGGAAGCTTACCCCTACCGGGTTAAGGTGGGCTCTTCCCATCCAGTGATGCAACAATCAGTTGTGTTCGTGGCCTCTTATCCCTCTGCCGATATGGCTTATGGTTACAAGACCGCACCCTAAATGGGGTTTCTTGAGGACCGAGTGTATCATAGTCAGGACTTGCCAAGAGCGGCCAGGTACGCTCCAGACGCCCCAGGCACTCTTGACTCAACCGTGTACCTCGGCGCCCTGATCGAGTTTCTACACTCCTTAGGAAAGACCTTCTCACCTTAGTCTTACGACTAAGGCGTCTCTGCTGGATGGGCTTTCATTTCACCCCAAATATCCATGACTCAGGTTTGAGGGTGTAGCTCTCGCCTGAGTCATGCTAACAAGGTTTCCCCTAATTATGACGCGCGTTGGATCTTATTACTGCCTCTTGCTATTATGCGAACTAGGGTGCACGCCATAATTGGATGCCTAGCCTCCCTAGTTAGAGGTTTTAACTTCTGTTGCCTTATATTAAGGTCTTATTTTTGCCTTTTTCTTATATTTATGAAGAAGAAGAATTTTTCATTTTCATTCATATTCTTAATTAGTACAATTCTGATGTCTTCTTTCTTCAATTATTCTCTTACATAATAACTTATTTGGTGTAACTATCTTTTCAACTTTTTCACTTCCTTCATCCCTTCTGCTTCATTAGGTTCGCACACCGACCATTTCTTCTGTCATGTTTAGATTTTCGCACGTATCATACTTCTTCAAATATGCTTGGTTCCAAAATTGGTTAAGTTTTCCTTTCTCCTTTTTTCCCCTTTCCATTAATTCGTATATTCCATTTCCAATGACCTTCTTAACTATGTAAGGTCCATCCCATAAGTTCTTCTTCATTTCATTTCCATTTTTCTGGTAGGGCGGTATTTGTCTCAATACTAGCTCTCCTATCTTGAATTCATTCTTTTTGACGCACTTGCTAGGTTCGTCTTCTTGTGCGGTGGTTGTCGCCTTAGCAGAAGTCTTGTTTATTTCTACGCCGTTGTTCACAACATCGACCATCAACCTTTCACTTCGCTTTCCTTCTTGTATTTCCCTCTTCCAATCTCTTCGCTTGTTCGTGCGTTCTTCACTTTTGTCAACATCAATCTCATGACAGGCTTTTACCTCCTTTGGATCTCCTCTTATTACTCCAATGCCTTGAGGTAATGGAAATTTGATGCATTGATAAAAAGTTGAAGCCACTCCAAGGATGTTGTGTAACCATGGCCTGCCTATCAAGGCATTGTATGGAGACTCTACATCAACCACGCAGAATACTATTCTGTGGTTATGGTTTTGAGAGGTATTCGCATTGTTATTTCTCCTTTTGGTTTATTGGCCGATCCATTGAAACCATAAATCTTGTAAGTTGAAGGGATGAGGTCATCGTCTCTGCCGCCCATAGTCTTGTAAGTATGGTAAAACAATATATCCACTGAGCTGTCAGGATCTATCAATATTCTGTTTATTGCCCATGCGTCTGCGTCATTATCTTCTTCTTCATTCTTTGCTTTTGGGTTAATCTCCAATTTGACAACTAATGGACTCTCATGCAACTCTTCGCTTCCTGGTACTTCTTCTGCGTTGAAAGAGATTGTTTGTCTCTGCCAACCTTTCAGTGGTGATGTCTTTCCCAAGTTGAGTATCTCTTTTTTGTCATTGTCTCTTGCATGAACTCGACTTAGGACATTATTATGGAAATCTTCTATGCTTCTGAACGAGTGTATTATTGAGTTACAGTGTAAGTTCCTGGCATTCGCTCCTACTTCAATCAAATATGTCTTCCTTCCAGCTTCTACTCCTGGTGCCTGCCCTTCTGGTGGTGGTAGTAAATTCTGTTGTTGCGGGACTAAAAAATGGTTTAATTTCCCCTGATCTATCATTCTTAGTATGATCTTTCGCACATTTCGACAATTACTTGTGGTGTGATCGTGGAACCGATGATAAGCACAAAACTCTCTGTTTCTTCTTCCTGGTGGTGGCTCATGACCCATATTTGGTGGTTCTGGTATGTCTTCCATTAAGATTACCGCCTCCTAGATTTTGTCTATTGAGGTATTTAGACGCGGCATTTTTATTTCTTCCCAGACTGTTCTACTTCCTCCTGGGCCTTGATTATAGTATCGCTTCTGCCCCCCATATCCTTCTGCTTGGTTATCTAGCCTTGGAATCTTATTATTTCCTGCATTGTTGTTATATTGTCTTTCTATAAGTTCTCTTTCATACATTTATTGATCTATACTTCTCATGGCGACTTTCTTTTGCTTATCTTCCTTTACCATCTTTTTTTGACTTCCTTGGGATGTGCTTGCAACTGCATTTTTTATCTTTGGGAGTAAGCGTGCATTCCCTTCTTTTGCGTTTGTAACCGCAACTGGATAAGATTCCATTTCTTTTTGCTTTTCTTTGAGAGCGATGTACTCTTCCTGGTACTCGCACAGCTCTGTCATTGTTATGGTATCCTTTACCCTGAATATCTGCGTATACAACAGATCTGTTGGAAAAAGTGCGTTAATGAAAGCTAATATGAGATTCCTTTCATCCACTCTCCCTGCCATTTCATTACACATGGTTCTCCAACGCGTGGTTAAGTGTCGCAAGCCCTCATTGATCCTTCTGCGTAAGCTAAATACCTTCTCTATTCCTGGTCGTAACATGTTGTTACTGATGTATGCTCCTAAGAAGATGCTCTGTAAATGACTGAATGATGTTATTGTTCCCATTGGCAATCCCTCAAACCATTGTAAAGCTTCTCTTGTTAGACTGGCAGGAAAATACTTGCATAAGACCGCATCATTATCTTCCCATTGTAACAGAGATATGCTATACGCCTTTATATGCTGCACTGCACAAGTGCTTCCATCAAAAATATTAGTAAATACGGGTAAAGTGCATTTAGTTGGTATTCCTGCCATTTGTATCTGTCGTGCGAATGGTGTTTTTCCTGCTTCTTCTGTGGCTTCATCTAATTGTCGTCTACCTCCATCTCTCCGTGTCGTCATCATCGCTCTCACTTCTGTTAATTCTCTCAAGATTGATTCATTCATGGTTTGGTCTGCGTCTTGCCGCACAGGTTTTTTCAGTTGTGCTTCCCTTAGTCTGTTGTCATGCCTATTTTGACGCATCGCCTCTTGTAGTTCTCTTTCTTCCGCCTCTTCTCTTCTTCTTCTTCTTCGTCTGTCCCTTTCATTCCTTTCATGTCTTGCCTGGATCTGTGCATCAATGTTTCTTTCCTCTTCTTCTTCACGCTCTCGTTGATTTCGCAACATTTCTCTACCATGTAGTATCATCCTCCCTTGTTCTTCATCAGTTTCATCTTCCTGATCATGATGTACGCGGTTATGTTCACCATGCCTCTCATTGCGATCGCCTCTGCGGTTTTATTGGGTGCGATAATTTTCGCCTTGTTATACGTATCGATCATCGAGTGGCTGTCGTTCTATGCGATGATGACCGCGCTCATCCCGCATATTATCACCTACCTGAAAATTTTCAACAATGTTGTTATCTAAGAGCTGCTCCTGTCTAACATCCCTGCGGCTAGATCGGCTACGCCTTGACGTTCTCCTACTTGTCCTTGACCTTGAACTTTCACGTGTGGTACTTCGTGACCTCTGTTCTTGTAATATGTTATTCTCTTCTATTAGCTCATCATTCTGACGCGTCAAATTCGCACGTGCTTCTTCTTCTCTCCTTCTTTCTGCGACTAATCTTTGTCGGAGCTCCTCTATGGTCATTTTCTCTTACTAGTCCTTCCTCACCAGTTCTTTGTTCGTTTTCTTCCGTCGTATCTGTATCTGTAGTGTGGACACTTACCGCATCATAATTGATGGTGTTGTTCTCCGCCTGTTCGCGTTGGATCTGAGTTTGGACTTGTGTTCCTCGATTGTTCCTTTCCCCCATCCTTGATGATTCAAAAATCTCGCTTCTTCTTCTTCCTGCGATTCTTCTGCTCCTCCTAGTCGCTATCACTTGTTCTGCTGTAGATGCTTGTCTCACCATCTGTTTTACCTGGAACAATATTTTCTCTTGACAAGGGAAAAAGTACTTTTCAAAGAACCGAAAATGTTATTAATGAAACTAATTTTTCTGAGTTGAAAACTTTTGTATTTGTTTTTCAGATCTAAACCTCCAAAACTCTCAAAGATAGTTAATAGAGCGTAGAAAAATGATGAAATTTTTTGAGCGTTTTTTGAAAGAATTTCACCAACGGGGTATATCATCCGAGCTGTTTCCTAGCGCCAAAATGTAGTTGCAGGAAATCCCACAACCACACCCTATTGATAATCTATGGAATAATCTAAGAAATCATGATGAATACTCAAAATCTTTTATTAAATCTTAGAACAAGTACAAAGATGATGAGGGAAAACCCTAACTTGGAAAACAAATAACTCTCTCTCACCTAAATATCTTATCTCAGCTTACCAAAAAGATCTCTCTTTTACAAAGGTGTTTGGTTCCTTATATAGGAGTTTACATAGTGGAGGACAGCTAATAAAGCCCCTAATTTCGGATCTGACGTGCGTCAATGTCGCGTAGACTTTATCATTGCCGCACGATTTCTTCACTGCCGCACAGTTCTTCACACTATTATCGTGACTAAGTGACATCATCCGGCTCGTCATCTTGGATGTGCTTTATGCGTTCGTATTCGCTTTCTATTTACAGGAGTTATTTCGCATGCTAAATGAGTGTGCGGTATTTTGTACCCACACAGCGCCTAGCAGTCCGAAGTCCGAACAGTGCTGTAGAGTTATGTTTAATTCAATACATTAACCGTAACCACAAACCATGTGATATGCTTTACTTGAAACTAACAAGATTTTACAGGACTAGAAGACCAAGGTTGGATTTTGACATAAGAATTACAAACGAAAAAATGGGACAATCATATGTAAAAGTACTTGATTGAGTATATACTAGAACCACAACAGATTATATATATGTGACTTCAATTTCTCCTCTTAATCTTTACTGGGAAACCACCTTTCATTTTTGAGGTTAGAAAAGAAACAAAAACCGGTTCAAAACTAGTTGCTTCCGCAGGAGCCACTTGAAATCGTCGTAATATTTCCACAACTAACATCTTCATTTGTAGGAATGCCATCTCTTTACCCAAGCAAATCCTAGGCCCTGCCTGGAACACTGGATATGTAAAGGAATCCTTGGCCACAAAATGTGATTTTCCAGTGGCTTTGTCTATCTCTAACCATCTTTCCGGCTTGAATTCACTCCAATCAGAACCCCACAAATTGTCCATCCTTCCCATTGCATAAGGAGAATATATGACTCTCATTCCCTTCTTTACAATAGTACCATCTGGTAAAACGTCGTCACTTGCAGCTTGTTTACTGTCATTGGGCACTGGTGGGTATAGTCTCATGCTCTCGGAAAGCGACGCATGGATGTACACCATTTCCTTTGCATCTTCATAACCAGGCTCATCTGATATTTCGTTTATCTCTTTAAGTATCTCTTTTTCTACTTTGGGGTGGCAAGAAACTAACCAAAAAAACCATGTCAAGGCTGCAGAAGTAGTATCCTGACCAGCTAAGATGAAACTAATAACAATGTCAATTACAAAATCGTCATCTAAATGATCATCTCTTAAGAACCTTGATAAAAGATCAGTAGCCTCTACAGAAGACTTCGATTTCATTTCTTGTTTCTTTTGCCTTATAAGTTTTCTCGCAGATTCGCGAACTCTTGAAGTTGCTTGCCTGAGTTGATTTTCCGACCCAACATTGAAAAATCTCTTAAGCTTCCAGACAAACGGGAACACATAAGCAAAACGCTTGCTGCTAATTTGTGTTGCATCTTCAAACGCAATAGCAAATTCGGACCGATCAAGTGAAGGTGAAAGGTAGGCAGGATCAAACCCAAAAGAGATTTTACAAATGTTGTCAAAAGCAAACCTTTGAAGAATATCTTGAAGATCAAGAACCGAATTTTGGTCTGCAGTTGTTTCGAGAATGGGAATTAATCGACCAAAAAGCTCGATCTTAACAACATCTTCAATGAATTTACGGAGAGATTTGGTGTTGAATTCATGGCTTGCTAATTTTCTTTGAAACTTCCATTTAGCCCCATCAGTATTGAATATACCAGTGCCAAGGAAATCAAATAGGGTGCCATTAAGCAGTTCACCTTTTGGGTAGACATGGAATTGAGTCTGGAGAATGTGCTTGACATTTTCAGGATTTGCAGTCCAGACCCGAGCTGGACCAATAAAACCTCTAATGATGAAAGTTCTTGTGGCACATTGAGTAAGAATATCTGCCATCCATTGATTCATTCGGTTTCTATTCGAATAGATAGCGAAAGTAGAACCAATCAATGGGTATGATTTTGGTAACTTCGTAGACGAATTGCGGATACTAATCCAGATAATGGAAATAGGGAGGATCAAGAGTAGGAAAAACCATAAAATTGAAAACCCAAGCTCCAACATGATTAATGGTTTTACACTTTTGCAGAAGAGGTGTTTGATATGGAAATCTCAAACTGTGTAGTGCTTCTTTTTATGTGTGCTGAAGTATCCTGTTCATGAATCTCTTTACTAGGTGACTTACACTTGGAGAATTATTGGTTATCTATTCTTTAGTTTATTTCTTGCATATCTCAGAAATTACATCATTGCTTTCATTTGTTTATTTATTTTCAAGAAAGCAGAAATATGGGTCAACAAAATGGAGCATTAGAATAACATCTTTTCCTTCTCCTTCTTTTCACACTAACACGACAGAGACTTTTTCCTAAAATGTACTATTGGGTGGCACCGTGGGGCTGTGGGATATTTTGTAGCTTGCTTGATCTGGCAAAGGCCGTAGAGCACAAGTTAGTCGTGGAGAATTTTTCTTTTTTGAAGCAGGAGAATTTGTAGATATAGAACTCTCCTAAACGCATATCTCAAACTCATTACTCTTAATTATCTCTTCATATTTTCTGCTACTTATTAATGTTTTTTTTTTGTTGCTCACGTCTATGATTGAGTGTGAACTAGTACCACTGCAAACTACTACGATTACGACTACTGACTGCGTGTGCTCTAGACACCATTCAAAGAACTCTCCATGAGAATGTAAATGCTCTTATTATTTACGTGAAGAGAAAGAGTTGGGGATCTTGCGGGTAAGTTTATTACATGTATATGGTCTGCTTACAAACTTATGAGTACTTGGCATGTTAAGACTGTAGGTTAGACTTCCTTAAAAAGGCTGTCCTCTTTGGGATAGCATATGTTGGAAAAGATGCATTAGTTCTGCTAGTTCCTGCAATCTGCATTCCGTAAAACAATTGTATTTCACTTGCAGTTGGTAATTCTTTTCTTGATCACTTTTTAGCATATCCATATTTCTCTTGAATCATTTCGCAGTACCCACTAATAAGCATGAGTGTTTTTAATTTTAGAAGAACATGGCCTGCAAGAAGCTTAATAGCAGCAAGGGAATTTCATTGGCCTCTAACCAAATGAACTACTACCTTATATATGTACAGGATTGAGGAGGAGAATGGTGTGAAAGCTACTTATCATAAGCTTGGAATCACATTGATTCATATTCACGCAAGGTGCAGTTCCTAATCTAATGCACAGCTAGAAATCATAAACAGTAAACTAAGGTGATTGAACAAAGATAAACGATTAGAACTCTAGGTTGAAACAATAAGAACGTAGATATTGAGTTTTAGGTTAAACCTAACTCTCTGATATAATCAATAGATTATAATAAAAGTCTACCTTCTCTAGAAGACCTAGCAGTCTATTTATACCATGAAGAAAAACCTAATAATCTAAGACTAGGACAAATTCACCATTTCTTAAGAGATAATCTAGCAAACGAATTTCCAAATAATAAAACACTCTAAAGGGACATATTATGCACCTGCATCAACCATCCCAGTTTGAAAATAAGCTCGTCTCCGACGAGAACGTTGCTTCAACTTCAGCATATATCTGTGGGTAACGTCGTTTCAGCTCCTCTTCCGTAATCCATGTACTTCTCTTAGTTGTCTTTCCAAGCCACTTAACTAGGAACTGTCGATATGGATTTCCACGTCGGGATCTAGTCTCCTTCACATCGAGTACTTCTTGAATCACATCAGGTGGTTCGTCAGTCAACCTCCTTTGTACTGGCTGCTGATCATTTAGTGCATCATCAACATCATCTCCATCGAACCCATAGAAGTCATACAAATCAGAAACATTGAAAATGGGACTGATTTGTAAATCGTCAGGCAACTCAAGAACATACACATTGGAACTGATCTTCTTAACTATCTTATAAGGTCCCATCTTCCTTGATGCTAACTTATGATATCTGCCCCATGGGAACCTCTCCTTTCGCATAAACACCATAACCATTTCACCTTCTTGAAATTCCTTAAGTTTGCGACCAGCATTGGCAGCAGTCATATATTGCTGGTTACTTTTGGAAATAACTGCTCGCACTTCCTGATGTATGCTCTTTATATGATCTGCATAAGCTTCACCTTCGTTGCTGATTTGTGTATCCAAAGGAAGTGGTACAAGATCAACAACATGTTGTGGTTGGTACCCATATGCAGCTTCAAACGGTGTTCATTTAGTCGTACGACTAACCGAATTATTGTATGCAAATTCAAATTGGGATAAGATCTGGTCCCAACTCCTAATATGATCTCCTACTAAACTTCGTAGTAAATTTCCCAAACTCCTGTTCACTATTTCCGCCTGACCATCAGTTTGTGGGTGGACAGTTGTAGAATAACGTAACTCCGTTCCGAACTTCTTCTACAAATTCTTCCAAAAGTGTCCTAGAAACTTGACATCGCGATCAGACACAATAGACGAAGGGACTCCATGAAGACGTACCATCTCGTTGAAAAAAAGAGACGCAATATTGGAGGCATCAACAGTCTTAGAACAAGGAATAAAGTGAGCCATTTTAGAGAACCTATCTACCACAACGAAGATGGAATCGTGTTGCCTAGCTGTTTTTGACAATCCTAGCCAAAGTCCATGCTAATATGCATCCAAGGAGAGTGTGGAACTGGCAGTATACAACCCAGTATTTTGTGACTGCCCATTTGCAAACTGGCACACTCTACACCGCTTGACCAATCTCTCAACATCCTTGTCCATCGAAGGCCAATAATATCGGCTTTTTACAGCTTTTAGGGTCTTGTCTCGACCCCAATGTCCTGCTAATCCTCCACCATGAAGCTCTCGGACAATACTCTCCCTTAAGGAACCAACAGCGATGCATAATCGGTTACCACGAAAGAGATAACCATCATGAAGCATAAATGACATACCTGACGCTTTTGACGATGTACTTAACTGTTGTACCACTGCGCCAAAGTAGGGATCAGCAACATACTGTTCCTTAATCACCTCAAAACCGATTACTTAAGCTTGCATTGACGTCACCAGCACATGTCGACGACTAAGAGCATCAGCTACTTTGTTCGTTGCTCCAGATTTATGCTTTAGGGAGAAAGTAAACTCTTCAAGATAGTCAATCCCATTTGCATGTCTAGGCTTCGGTTTCTTCTGAGATTGTAAGTATCATAAAGCTTCATGATCCGAGTAAACCACAAAATCTTTGTGGACAAGATAATGTCTCCAGTGCTATAAAGCACGAACCAACGCATAAAATTCCAGATCATAAGTAGAATACTTTCGTTTAGCTTCAATTAGCTTCTCGCTAAAAAAAATGCCACAGGTCTGCCTTCTTGGCTCAAGACCTCTCCAATCCCCACATTATAAGCATCACATTCCACCACGAATAGCTTCTCAAAATCTGGCAGAACCAAAACTGGAGCCTCCGTCATTAACTTTTTAATCTTCTCAAATGCGATTGATGCTTCTTTTGTCCACCGAAAAGTTGTCCCTTTAAGACACTCAGTTATATGGCTCATAATGGTACTAAACCCCTTTATAAATCTCCGATAGAAGGTAGCTAACCCATGAAAACTACGCACATCAGTCACACATTGAGGAATAGGCCAGTCCACAATCGCTTTCACTTTCATAGGATCAGCCTTTAAGCCACTAGCTAAAACAATATATCCCAAAAATTCTACTTATTCGCGCAAAAATGAGCATTTCTTAAGATTGAGATATAATTTTTACTTCAAAAGAACCTCCATCAACTGCTTTAGATGAACTAGGTGTTCTTCCTTGGTACGACTATATACCAGAATATCATCGAAGTATACTACTACAAATGAACCAATAAAAGGACGTAATACCTCTGTCATCATGCGCATGAATGTACTAGGAGCATTGGAAATGCCGAAAGGCATTACAAGCCATTCATAGAGGCCATCCGGTGTTTTGAACGCTGTTTTCAATTCATCCCCAACGTGAATACGTATTTGATGGTACCCACTTCGCAAGTCTAGCTTCGAGAAAAACCTGGCACCAGCCATCATGTCTAACATGTCCTCCAATCTAGGTATAGGGAACCTATACTTGATGGTGATCTTGTTGATTGCTCGGTTGTCGATGCACATTCGCCAGGAACCATCTTTATTGGGAGTTAGTAAGGCTGGTACAACACATGGTCTCTTGCTCTCAGTGACCAAACCCTTCTGTAACAGCTCTTCGACTTGTCTTCGCATCTCCAATCGGTGTGCAGGAGGCATCCCATATGCTGCCAAGTTAGGTAGTGCAGATCCTGGCACCAAGTCAATGGAGTGTTGTATGTCCCTTATAGGTGGCAGCACATTAGGTAGCTCTGTAGGCGCAAGTTCTTCGAAAAGTTTCAACAATTCAGTGATTTCAGAAGGTTGTTCCTGACTGTCCAGGACAACATTGGATGTTGATTTACACATTAGCGCATGGGTCACACCAGTTTTCTTGCACTCATTACGAAACTGTTTACAAGTTAATAAACTTGTTGACTGTCCCTTTTCTTCTTTTCCTCCTTGCACGTCTTCTTTCATAAGATGCAACGTCATCTTCTTGCCGTTACACACAAAACTGTAAGTATTAGCTTCAGTCAAGTGCGTCATCTTCTTGTCGAACAACCAAGGTATGCCCAATAGTATATGACAGGCATCCATAGGTGCAACATCACACCACACTTCATCTTCAAAATTGCTGATAGAAAACTTTACTAATTACCTTTTCGTGATTGGTACAACATTTCCCTTCTTAAACCAAGCAATTTTATATGGGTGAGGGTGTTTCTTGGTTAACAGACTTAGCTTGTCTATAGTTTCTTGAGAAACTATATTCTCACAACTTCCACCATCTAAAATCAGCTTGCAAACCTTACCTATACAGAAAACTTGTGTGCGAAAGATACTCTTCCGACGCTAGTCTTCCTCCTCGTCTTCAACTTCAGGGCATGTAAGAATTCTGCGGACCACCAGAGTCTCTCCTTTTATGGGCATCAAGTCTTCCTCTTCACCCTCTGATTCATCATATTTTGGTTCCCCAAATTGTTCATCATCACTACCATCTTCAATGAAGTTAACCCCCTTTGGACAAGTGCATGTCATGTGATCGTCTCCTCCGCATGTAAAACACTTGGCCTCCAAACGAGTACTGACCTTGTGCACTCCACTTGCAGTTGGAGTTGTTGCTGAGGTGCTGGCCCCTTCTTTGCTCTTGTTACTCCAAGCTGATGCCTTTGGTGCATTTCTACTCCAGTTGGATGTGGCTTTCATCGACTCGCAGAGTTCCGGTTATTTGAACGGTGATTTACCCTCTCCTCCGCCTTCAAAGCACATTCCCTTCAATTTCAAATTCACAAACAATACCTTGCGAACTTCAGCCATAGGCTTCCATTCGAAATAGTTCCCTATGCTAGTCTCCCAATCTAGGAAATCGTCAGCATGCATCCTCCCAGATATATCACTCACTTCAACCTTCATGCCACCAGAGTTCAAATCCAGGGCCTTAATCAACCTATCTTCAAATCTGTCATTGTGCGGACCATGAACATCACGATCATGAAAAGGATTTTCATAGGCGTCGTGTTCATCATCTTCGGATCCTCCTTCCGGGGGACCCAAAGGGTTTCCTCTGCCCTCCGGTCTCTCCATATGGGCTTCAGCACGCTCTTGTCGCTCTAGGGTTTGCAACCGCGGCGACATATCTTCAATCATGGTTCTTAACTAATTAAAATCATTGTTTCCACCTCCACCTTTACCTCTACCTCTTCCTGCCATAACAGTTAGCTATGGTTTGGGTTTGTTTTGTTCTAGCGCCAATTAATGCACAGCTAGAAATCATAAACAGTAAACTAAGGTGATTGAACAAAGATAAACGATTAGAACTCTAGGTTGAAACAATAAGAACGTAGATATTGAGTTGTAGGTTAAACCTAACTCTCTGATATAATCAATAGATTATAAAACGTAGGAAAATTATAATAAAAGTCTACCTTCTTTAGAAGACCTAGCAGTCTATTTACACTATGAAGAAAAACCTAAAAAAAGGAAATCTAAGACTAGGACAGATTCGCCCTTTCTTAAGAGATAATCTAGCAAACGAATTTCCAAATAATAAAACACTCTAAAGGGACATATTATGCACATGCATCATAATCTTAGTTTCACTTTTCTATGTTTAACTTAAAAAATATTTACGTACGGTTTAGGTACGATGCAGGCTTTCACTAGAAATTAAAAGAACTTGTCAACCTTGTTAGTTGCATTTCTAGTGGAAAATAAAAACGTCACTAATATATAAATCAGTGGGACTTTAAAATACACCATCTGTATCTAAAGAAGACTTGCATCACATGTCATCATTGCAAAAAAGAAACATAAAGAATCCAATTACACCTTCAAATGTGGACAACGTAATGGAAATAAGTACGTAGGTGCGATAACCGACTTCTGTTCCTCCTCTGAATCTTTAATGGGAAACCACCTTTCATTTTTGAGGTTAGATAAGAAATATAAATCAGTTCACACAACCAGTTGCTTCCGCAGGAACCACTTGGAATCGACGTAATATTTCCACAACTAACATCTTCATTTGTAGGAATGCCATCTCTTTACCCAAGAAAATCCTAGGCCCTGCTTGAAAAAATGGATATGTGAAAGAGTCTTTTGCCACAAAGTGTAATTTTCCAGTCTCTTTGTCTATCTCTAACCATCTTTCCGTCTTGAATTCGCTCCAATCAGAACCCTACAAATTCTACATTCTTCATATTGCATAAATAGAAAATATAACTCTCATTCCCTTCTTCATAATAGTACCATCTGGTAAAACATCGTCACTTGCTGCTTGTTTATTGCCATAAGATACTGGTGGGTATAATCTCATGCTCTCGCAAAGTGACGCATGTATGTAAACCATTTCGTTTGCATCTTCATGGCCAGGCTTATCTGATATTTCGCTTATCTCTTTAAGTATCTCTTTTTCTACTTTGGGGTGGCAGGAAACTAACCAGAAAAACCATGTCAAGGCTGCAGAAGTAGTGTCCTGACCTGCTAAGATGAAACTAATAACAATGTCAATTACAAAATCATCATCTAAATGATCGTCTCTTAAGAGCCTTGATAAAAGATCAGTAGCCTCTGTAGAAGACTTGTCTTTAAATTCTTGTTTCTTGTTTCTTATAATTTTTCTTGCAGATTCTCGAACTGTTGAAATCGCTTGCCTGACCCGCTTCTCCAATCCAATATTGAAAAATCTCTTAAGCTTCCAGACAAATGGTAACACATAAGCAAAACGCATGTAGCTAATTTGCGTAGCATCTTCAAAGGAAATAGCAAACTCTGTCCGATTGAGTGAAGGGTGATAGGTAAGCAGGATCAAACCCAAACGAGATTTTACAAATGTTGTCAAAACCAAACCTTAGAAGAATATATTGAAGATCAAGAACCAAGTTTCTGTCTGCTGTTGTTTCAAGAATGGGAATTAGTCGACCAAAAAGCTCAATCTTAACAACATTTTCAATGAATTTATGGAGGGAGTTGACATAGAACTCATGGCTTGCTAGTTTCCTTTGAAACTTCCAGTTATCCCTATTAGTATTCAATATATAACCGCCAAGGAAATCAGACAGGATACTCATAGACAGTTCACCTTTTGGGTAGTTACGGAATTGAGTCTGGAGAATGTGTTTGACAATTTCAGGATTTGCAGTCCAGACCCGAGCTGGACCAGTAAAACCTTGAATGACAAATGTTCTTGTAGCACAATGACTAAGAACTTCTGCCATCCATTGATTCACTCGGTTTTTATTCGAAAGAATAGCGAATGTAGAACCGACCAATGGGTAAGATTTTGGTAACTTTGTAGACGAATTGTGGATGCTAGTCCCTATCCTTATGAAGATAATGGAAATAGGGAGGATGAATACAAGGATAAGCCAAGAAACTGAAAACCAAAGCTCTAACATGATTAATGTATACCACTTGGCAGAGAGATTGATATGAAAATGTCAAACTGAGTAATGCTTTCTTTTATGCATGATTCAAGTCTTCTGTTAATGGATCTCCTTACAACTGGAAAATTATTGGTTATCTATCTGTTGATTCTTTTATTTTCTATGAAATTATGTCATTGCTTTATTTATTCTGAAGTGCCTTAGTCGCGGGTAATAATTGAAGGACATACTGTACTTGGGAACCTTCACTCTGAGTCTTAAGTGCCTTCGTGGGTAATAATAATTTAAGGACATATTTATTCTGAAGTGCCTTAGTCGTGGGTAATAATACCAGTCAAAGAACTCTCCATTTAGAAAGAAACATAATCTTACTCTAGAGTTGTAGATTTTTTGAGCATTCTGATCAAGTGGAGAAGAGCAGAGAGCCAGAGCCAAAAACATGAAAAAAGAAAAACAATTCATGTATTATCAGAAAATACAACTTATGTTTTGTATTTTCTCTATTATGGGAGATTACCTTAAAATATTGTACACTTATCATTAAATAAAGAATAGAAAATAAAGTACAAGATGCAGATTGGTTATAGAGAATAAAATAAAAAAGGGGAAGTGTTGTGCAAATAAGGTACTAAGGGCAATTCCTACGGCGATCACCAATTTTTTTTTTTTTTGTGAGCCACGTGAATGAACAAGCGCGATTTCCAACTATGGAAAATCAGAGCAAAATGAGGTCAATACTTGATAAAGTTAAAAGTTTCCCCAAACAAATAAGGCCCAATGGTGAAGGGAGGGGTACAAGCATTTTCCTACGTTACATGACAAAAAGTCATCAAGAATTCAAGATGATGGTATGAACAACAATAAGAAGAAAAAAAAGGAAAAATTCATAGAGCAATATCCAGTTTATTAGAACAATCGAGAACAAGTAAGATTGCTCTTAAGCTGATGGCATCAGTTAACTGATATTGTTTCTGAACCAATATCCATTGTGTTCTGTACTACGTTTGAACCAAAGCCTTTTTTTTTTTTTTTTTTTTTTTTTTTTTTACAAAAATAAGAAAGTTAAGGTATTTTAGTTATCAACTCAATGCCTATGGTATCGACAGTTAAACATCACTGCACAAACCTTAACTTCCTTGGTGCTACTTGTAAGTAAACTACGAAGTTCAAATGGTAAGAGGTTTTAAACACCATAATTATATATTAGAACTCCATTCCCTTCAGGAAAAAATTATATTTGTTTAATCGACATGAAATTGACAATATAACATATATGAGAGACAGAATATGACTCATAAAAAAATTCCAATGAATTAACCTAACATCTCCAATAACTGTATCCGAGAAATAAAGTGAATGTTGCTAAACTTATCGCATACTGAGCCACACTCTTAAAACTATATGAGTTAAGAAAGTAATGACAATGTTTTAGAACTATGACTTTAGGTGCTTTATGGCGGGATTGACAAGTTCAGTCACAGGAAGGTGTTCCTACATAATGGTGATAGAGTAGATACATGTGATTTGTTCTCTAACTAATAGATATTATAGACAATGTAGTTTGACTTTAGCCATGTAAGTTGTAAGTTCTACAGAACTGACAACATTGTCTGTCTATTCGATTTTGTGTATCCGACAGTTTTCAACTGTCTGCTATAAATGTGTATGAACATAGCAGTCTTCTGTAACGTTCACTTTACATGTAAATACAATTTCACTTGTGTTTCTCTTTCATCTCTGTTCTCATCTTAGATTTTTGATTATCACGAGAACATAATAATTCTCATGGTATCAGACGAGTAACAATCCTTCAATAATTTTTAGCATCATCTACCAATTTTAAGTAATATTAATTCGATAATTTTTCCCCAAATTCGATTTAGGTTTTTTGAGAAAACTTATGGTAACTACAAGAACATTTGATGACAACAACAACAATATCAACCACAACAACAATTATAATTCAGATCTGGAAAATTTACAAAATACTCATATCAACAACGAAATGTCGACTTCCATTGTGATGGTAATTTTAGCGCTCTTCCCTTGACGATTATAACTAAATTTGTTTCTATGAAACTTGATTCTTCCAACTATCTTCTATGGCATGATAAATTTGAAGGGGTTTCGTCTCTACTGATCTTTATGGATGTGTTTGCGAGAAAAAACGACATGCTAGTTTTCTGGTAAAAAGTGGTGGAGGAGGCAAGTGCTTGATGAAGCAAATCGTCTGAACCTTTAAAAAAATGTACTGCACATGAGTACTTTGAGTTTGAGAGACTAATCTGTAGGACGCTTGCCTAAACCAAGACAATGACCATTCCAGGTTCAATTCAGTCACAAGAGAAGGAGAAGGGTCGGTTTGTACGGAGGGAAGCTGTGAATGTGTGGAGATCAATGGAGATTGATCGATTGATGATGTGATGTGTTGAACCACTTTAAAGATGAATTATTTGTGTAGACGAGAGAGATTATCTATAAGTGTTTGATAATTGACAGTAATGATTCTTACTCGAGTGTCGTTGTTAAGTTTTGTTATCAAACCATAGGTTGAGAAACCTATTTATTATAGCACACCGATCTCCTATAAGTGGTGAAAGTTGAAGGAGTGGAAGAATGGGGAAAGTGGGAGAACGTGCAAAAACCACTTCCACTTTTCATGAAAGACTTGGTTGATTGACCATCCACTATTCCATTTACTCCTTAACTGTCAGTACGACTTACTCACATTTCTCATCATGGATGTGCCTCACATCACACGTGTTGTAGGCCGCCAGACCAAAACCCTAGTGATGTCCCCCAATGTTACATGAATTGATGTGTAAGTCTGGTTTGCAGGTATATTTTATATGCGAATAATCTTTTACCTAGTTGGACCACGATCGAGTCTTAACTGATGAACATAATTTGTAGTTCAAGGTTATGATAGAAGAAGCATAAAGTATATGCATGCTTTGTCGACCATGGATGTTGAATTAGGTCACTGATGACGGTGACATATCATTATGCTAGTTGAAGCAATAATGATAGTCGAATGAGTATTATTCTAGTTGAAGCAATAATGATAGTCAAATGATTTGGATATGGTTTAATGAGATTGTTGGATCGATCATAAACCATGTTGGTGCATTGAGCACTTGACAGGAAGTCGTAAGAAAAATCATTGCTGAATAATCATAGGAGGTTCCATCTCGATCCATATGTCATGAGTCAGTCGAATGACAAGGAGAGATTATAATGGTCGACTGATGAACCAAATGTTGGTCGATGGACCAATTGAGTATTGGTTGATGAACCAATAAAATATTGATAGCGGAATCAATATGAATTACTACTTCACAAATATTGATAGTTGAATCAATATGAGGAACACTGCCATGTATAGCAAGTAGATAATGATAGTTGAATAAATATTGCCAGAAGTGACAGGGATGATTTTGAACCTTGTTGTCCGAGCCAACACATTGCTATCTGGAGCAATAAGGGTATTGATAGATGGAGCAATTGATAGTCAAAGCAAATACTGCTAGCCAGAGTAAATATTGCTAGATCAATGAATAATTGGCAGTAATACCAAATAAAATATTAGTTAAAAAAATACTGATAGCTTGACCGAATATCAAACTATTAATTAAAATGTTGATTGCTAGATCAACATAAAAATTATTGGTGTTTGACCCTGTTCGAAATTATGCTAGACAAAGCATTAGATTCAAATCAATGGATGATCAACTAAGAATAAACCAATGGATGAGAGAGGGACTGGATACATGAGGTAATGAACCGACCATGTAGTGTCTGGATGCTTGACTGAGCATTCACCAAAGTCCTTTGCAGAGCAGTTGGTGAAAGGATGATTAATTGCTATTTAATCATTATTAGAATAGTGCTTAACTGAGCAATAGGTAGTAAAACCTAATTATGGAGAGAAGATTGACCGACCAAAGGGGTGTGGAACCTTCCCTTGGTGGTCGTGGGGCCATCTGATGGTGAATGGATGATATTCCCAGTTGCAGGAAAGAGTTTTAACCAAATATTAACAGTAGCTGATTAATTAGGTAAAAAAAATTATCAAAGAAGGTGGGACTGGCTTTTGCAAGCCAAGGGGCCGACCATGACCGGTCATGGTGGCATGCCCGTGTTTCCATGCTGTCCGCGGACTAATACTGAGAATTTTGGTATTTTCTGATGGTCCATCGAGCATTTTTTGGTCCATTTATGAAGAATTTGAGTTTAACTGAAACTCTTAATCTTGGTTGAAAAACCAATCATTAATAATATTAATATAATATTACTTTAATATTTTTCGTGGTAGAAAGACATGATGGTCGTGGGACCACTTGCCTTGCTAACCATATGGTCCATGGAGAAAGATCTGAAAAGATATGGAAATAGGGAGTTTTTATAGAAAGAGTGGGGAACCGGCCAAAACCGGCTCAACAGCCTAACACTTATTCTCAGCACTCATCTTAGTGTTCATGGCTCAATTGCCTAACACTTATTCTCTGGTCCTTGGATGATCAGTAGACATCCTTATGCCACGAGTGTCAAATCTAGTCGACTGCGGAGAATCTGGTAAAAATCTCAAACTGAGTTAAATTATTTATTTTGCTCCCATTTGAAAAATCACCATCTATATGCATACTGCCGAACATGACTGTCCCACACTAAGCAGGGGACTTAATGTTGATGGTGGATTTTTGACAAAGGTTAAACTTATAAAATCATATCGGAAATTATGCATCTCTGATCAGTACCGGAATCATAAGAAATTTGTGTTTTCACCTTTCCCAAGAGAAGTGAATTGCAGTCCTATAATCTCATGAAAGTAATAATATATGTCGATGACATTAGGGTTTCTGAAGCAGAAACTTTCAATGTTCCATATATTTCATGATTAAGCTGAAAGACTCAACGTCTCTTTTTAATTCGAAATTCATCTCTGTTGTCTAACCCAGATTAACATTCAGAACAAATATGATGCTGATAACATCATACTTGAATCAATTAAATGCTCCTAGACATATTGCATACTAGTATAGAGCCAATAATTAATTCTAGTTGCAGTATTCATCAGTTGAATTCCTAGAAAAATACACTAATGTTCACTTACTTAGGATCCATGGCTTTTCTCAGCTGAATTCCAAGGAAAAGTGATGAATATTTACCTTTCGGGTATACGGGGCACCCCCGAGTAAAAGGCACGGGTGTCTTTAATAATAATGTTCAAAAGAGCATCCAAAAACATGGAAAAACAAGGATATGGAAGTTTGATCAAATAAGGAAAAGGAAGAGAGATAAAATATTAATAAAATAATAAAAATAGGAAAATAGGCCTGGCAACGAATAAATATCCGGCGGATATTGGCAGTACCGATAAGGTTAAGGTTAAGGATTATCGGATATCCGGTATCCGATAATATCCGGCGGAATCCAAAAATTCCAATTTGATAAGGTTAAGGTTAAGTTATCGGATATCGGATTTTTTCCAGATAAAATCCGGTAACTAGGAAAAAAACTAAAAACTTAAAAGAAAACAGAGTCTTTGTCTTTTTGAGTTAAAAATGTTCAGTGAAAAGTACAAACCCACACAAGCACAATGTTTAGAGTTTACTCCCAGTCTAGTGAATGCAAAAGAAAGTACACAACAGGCTACAACAAAGCCAAAAAAGAAAAAACAATGTCTAACAGAGGCTAACAATGTCAACACGCTAGTGAGTAGTGTGATCTTGCTTGGTTGCCTGGCATGTTGCATCATTGCATCAACTTTACTTCAGTCCATGATTTCCATATCTGCATTCACAAAGAATCACTTGATAAGAAAATTCAAGAAACAAAAAAATATTTCACAAGCAGTTCAAGGCAACAGTTGATCACATAATTTACAGTGGCAGCTTTAGCCAATGTTGTATCTGTAAATTTGATATGAAAAGCTTTCAGCTATACCTGAAGCTCATCTAAATCATCATGTGCGCAAGAATGTCTGACATCCAACATTTCAGTACCTCAAAGCTTTCACCACTATAAGCAACACAAATAACCACATGCTAACCAAGCAAAAGATATGCAATCTAAAAATTCACAGAGGTAACAAGGTGCAGAGAGATATAGGAGAGCGACAAAATTTCAGCTGAAAAAAATGTCAAAGACTTGTATTCTTGCTCTGCGAATACCTAGGTACTGTTTGTTATTCTAACAGTTATTGATACATGGCAATGCACTGCTGGGAAAAACATTAAAGCAATCCACAACTGTAATTGAGAACTGCATCCAGAATGGTAAAATTTATAGGCCACCAGCCATAGATCATCAACCATCACTACATGAATGTATAACTACTGCTAAAGTTCTACATAAAAACTAATCTGGATCATATAATGCTTTCTAGATTTAATCAAAGAAAAGCAAAGGAAAAGAACTAAGGAAAAGAAAAGAAGATTTACCTCCATCAAAGAAGTATGGTAGCCAATCACTTAAGCATAGAAATGCTTGGACTAAATCTGGAGCTAATGAAGTTCTGTGTGTTTTTAGAACCCTTCACAGCTACATTCACATAAAAGCAACTTCTACGTATTAGAAAGCAAGCAAAGAAAGGTTGCACAATTTCATCATGTATTACAAACTGTAAAAGTAAATATAGCTTATTATTCAGTCAATTTAGCCTCCTGTTTGCACAACCTTTTATCATAATTATAAACTAAGAATTTCCCACACAGATCATTAAAGCATCAAACCTAAACCTCCAGACAAGCTAAACACAATAAAAGAAAGCTAAAATAACCTGACGAGAACAATATCCATGCTGAGATACGTTTAGCTTCACTGGAAGCTAGTGCTTACCATCGCATACAATTCACAAATGGTTCCCAAAGGAGCACAAATTACTCAAAGTTCTATACCAGATTGAAATACAAACAACTGTTATCAAACTTAGGCTGCTATGTAGGTCGAAGAATCAAAACTGCTAGTGCTTCAAAAATATTTTTGGGGGTACTTTCAACAGATTGAGGACTACAATCCCTAACTATCGACGACCATGTACAAAATATCAGTACTCGAAACCATAAAAAATCTCAGACTCATGTCAATTTCATGAAAATTGAAAAGCAATTTCAAAATATCCACCTCAAATTCCAGGCTCATGTCAATTTCATGCTTCACAACAATAATAACAACAATCAATCAAACACCAGGCAAGCTACAATCGATTTGTGTAAAAAATGAAAACCTAATTTCGAAATTGTTAATTTCAGATATCTCAAACCCTAATTTCAGAAACATCAACATTTTAACAAAAATAAACAAAGGGGTTTAGTCGTTTAGATTACTTACTTTTTTTCTGAATGAAATTCTAATCTTCTTTGACAATCTCTGACCAAAATCAAAACATCACCTGATGTGTTTTTATAGTTTTAGTGGTAAAAAGGTTCGTTGCTCGAA